>CAWUHX010000103.1:0-284770 GCA_963922205.1 Romanomermis culicivorax | reverse complement strand
AACTCTATCTCGCCGATAAAAGGTCTAATTTTTCAGGGAACGCGTTTGCAAATGGTGCCCGATGAATGTAGCCCGATCACAGTTGCACTAAACGGGCCTAAGCTCGAGCTCAAGATACTCTCGAACAGATGGACGACCACCTCAGTTTCAGTGATTGCACTAACATTTCGACGATCGCAAGTCCGGTGTAAAATCAACGTCGTCAGGATTATCCCAGTATGATGTGGATATTATTCCCAGCTCGAGCTGTCAGGTTGCAAATAATTTCTCACAATTTTTTTTGTCTAAAGCAAATAAATACAAAAATTTCCGCAATTTATCGAACTCGAGCCTAAAACCTCAGTATTAGTTAATCCTGAAGTGAGGACGAGAATGTTATCTCGACATTGGGATGAATAAGCTGAAACTGAGAATCAGCAAAGCCCGACGTTGAGAATATCCTTGGGCTTGGTTAGTGCAGACAATCTCAGGTCTTTATAGTGCTTAAGGACGCCGTTTTAATCACAAGCGTAGGTCGTAAAAAACGACTATAATCTGTCCATCCACATCTATTTTTCAGCTAGAGGAAGAGGCAGAGTTTCGAAACAGTCAGGCGCTAATATGCTATTGGTTTATCATTTCCATACATTTGAATGAAGTCAGCCTTCATCATAATTGCATAAAACTCTCACCCAAGTTCCCAAAAACCTAGTCCACCCTTTTTCGAGCTTGGAAACTATCCATATAAGTATATTCTCCTTTTTCTGACCCATCGGGGCATTTCCCAATAAACTAGATAATTATTTTTGATAATTAATTTACTATTTGACGTTCACATTTAACCATATTTCCGGGTGACCTTTTCGTAGTGAACTCAGGAGCACAACTCGTAGAACTTTTGCAATATGATTGACTGAGTCTTATTGCTATAAAAATTACACAACCACAAGTGGATCTCTTTTGTTTTTTTTATTTGCAAGTCTCTAGACTCCGATTCAATTCAGACATACATATCGGAGAATATCATTGATAGAAACCAGTTTCAAGGAATACTTAATCGGGTACTAGAGCGAATATCAAACCATGAAATCATTTGTGTGATCAAAAGGCTAACTTTTGCAATATTGGACATTCAAGCAAGGTTCGCATTGGCACTTTGATGAGAAAGATTTGTGGCATGCTGCCAATTGGTATCGAGAGGAACATAAAGTGATAAACAAATGAGATTTTGTACACATACTCAAATTTAATGAGTAACAAAATTCAATGTTGAAAAGTGCGTAAGCAAGCTTGACATAAAACCCTACGCAAAAATTGTAAATTCAAATGGTTCTACGGGAGCTGAGTTCATTCTTGAAGCTAATAGACATTTAATGAAGGTATTAGGAAATGCTCGCCATAGTCAAGTTGGTTGAAAGTTTCCGAAGCATTTCCGAAGCATTCCGTGGCAGTGTTCTGTAAACCCCGCCCAGAATGGGTAGAACATTTTAATAAGCTATTTATTTCTGGCAATGAAATTCACTGAAAATATTACTAGATCAGAGAAATTCCACTGACCTTATAACTGGCGAAAAAAATACACCGAAAAAATATAAATAGGAATTTCGATTAATCAGGCTTGCACGTCTTTGTGCCATACGGTGGTGTATCCGATTTCCAAACTCTATGATTTCAATACTTGGGAAGCATATTGCGATTCTTCCAAATCATAATCCAGGCGTCTCCTTTGTATTCTCAACACAGGACATAGTTGCACTTCCGGTCATTAACTTGACCAGAGTCGTCATTTCTAACACCCCTTTTCTGCACTGGAAATGAAAATTCCACCTTATTACAATTTTGTACCACTGTTTCATGTGCATGAAAAAATGATGGTGATTTTATATAAAAAGCAAAAGTTTCGAAAGAGTATTGACACATGGCTGTGCGGAAGATTTTTGGTCATTTTCATGTTATGATATTACTAGTAAAAGCATTGACAAACCTATCCCTAATTTCGAACAGCTTATCACCTGTTAGAGCCCTGTCTCAGGCTTTGATGGCATCGAATTACTTAAAAAACCGATCCTGAATTTTTTGGCTTGTTTTGAGGAAGAATAAAATTGAAATTACCACAAATCATCTGCCACAGCAAAATTGATGCAGAGGATTTCATGCAATTCTGGAATGTTGAAAAGAGTTGATCGCACGAATAAACTACAATTGTTAATGAAAATTAGCATCTGCATGCAGCTTTAATCACGTGAGATTAAGTTCGTATTATATCTATGGATGTCTCCTATGATGGGATCATTTTGCGTACCTACCGGAGAAGACCGTCTTCAGCTCAATTGTCTTCGAGTCTACAGCAGACGTATGATCGAGACTTATTGCTGCTCCATTCAGAATTCGCTGCGCTGTAATCGGCTGAGAAAGGAAATCCACTGTCACATTTGCACTGTGTTTTTATATCACTGACGATAGTTTGTAGTAAAATTTTTCGAGTTAAATATCCAGCTTATCGGGCAGCTATTCATTCCATGAAATAGGTATCACAGGTATCAGGTTGAAGTCGAGTCAATCTAGTTACGATACTATCGTTCGATGGTTAAAACATATCCAAGAAAATTGACCTCCTATCGATCAATCAACCACTGACAGACCAAATCTGAATATTTTCACTTTCCTAACTAGAATGCACTTTCGGCTAATGGGAGACGAAAGAGTGGACCTTGCACGTTTGGCGTATAAAAGAGTACAGCTATCAACATAATTAGGGTTGCACAAAACAAACAACAAGTTGGATAAGAGTGAATACAAAAAAATTTCTGCCAGGGGGCATACATGCACGACATAAACACAAAGTTTTCTGTTCTGTTCTGGGCCCAAACTGGGCCCAAAACTTTCGACTGGGCCCAACTTTCGACTGGGCCCAAAACAAAAAGTTCTGGGCCCAGTCGAAATTGTTTAGAATGCTTTTGTTCTAATATGTTTCTCATCGGTATGCCAGAATTTGATGCTGGGAGTAGGGTTGACTCAAATTGAATAAGTACCAGACACTCTGACATAATTCACAATAGCTCAAAATTGTGTAAAATCAAGGGCGACTTTCAGTTGCAAAAAATATAAAATACTGTTCCCTGATACCTGGTAAGCTTTTGTTGATATTGCGTTTTTCAACACACGGTAAAGTGTGCCGTTTATGTTTCTATTAGACGTATGGCTTCCAAAGAAATAGTTCTTATGGATTAAGAGTGACGGTGTAAGAGGTACCATCGCCGCTTTTTACCATCAAGTGCATTGATCAATCTATCGCAAATCCCGAGCTGTTTGTCACCTGCATATCGAAATTTCTGTTAACCATTTGTCTTGCTGAAGTTTTATATCAGTCGCAGGCAATGTCAAAAGATTCTGACTAGTTTCCAATAATTTATTGCGTTGGTAAATAGGAATTTTTGATGATAATTCATGTTTGCTGCAGCAATATTTTGGAATAAATTTTCAGGGTTTTTGCTGGATATCTCCGATAACGAATGCAATTTTGCATGTCAAATAAAACGATCCTCTGCTGATTAACCTACGTTCGATTTGTTTTTGATACCCCGTTAATCATTGCAACACTTTGATATGAATTGTAGCATTAGGGATAGCCTGGAACAAAATGTACTCTACAGAATCATTCACTTTTTGGCCTTTTCCCTTGGGCCCTTGAAAAAATTTCCAGACATTTACACCCTTAACTCAACTAAACGTGTTACGTTCGATGTAAATCATGCGCTGAGAAAAAGAAATGGCTCCAATCGCTACATTTTTTCATTAGATCCCTCCGAAAAGATCTTTTAGAACATCGTATAACCCATTTTTAGGTTCCTGGAGTAGAATTAGTCAATGTTTTCTCCTGCCATGTTCCGTTAAATTTGTTTGTGTGGGAATTTTCGATATTTCTGTGGTTAAATGTTTAGAATATTGGAGAAATAAGTGTATTTTTTACAATGAACTCGTCAAATGCCAGTAGTGCGTCATCAACTGCAGCCGTAAAACTAGCCGATTTGGTCCCAAGCCTCTCCCTTCGATTTGGACTGCATGCCCTTGACGCATGCTGCTCATTGACAACGTTCATAACTTTGAGCAGATGGCGTAAAATGCGGTCGTTTTCAATGTCGTTGATCTGTATGATGATGGCTAGTGAATTTATAGCAGCATTGGTCTTGGGTTCACTGGAAGGATGGCATCTTCTCGATTATGCTACCGGAACGAGTGAATCCAATCTCACCGGCAATCAATGTTACTGGCGAACTGGTTACGAAGGGCCGGTTCTTGTTCTGATAGAAGTTTCGGCTCTGATGGTCAGTCTGGACAGGGTTTTTTTCTATAGTGGCCCCTACGACCCACGAACAGCTGCCATTCGGGATCAAAGCCTTAGCTTTCCCGATGCCGTTCGTGTGCAGCACCATCGTAATGGCACTGCTGGCATCGTCTACCATCAAAAGGATGTCCTCGGAGATCTGCACATCATCTTACGTAAGTTACGACTCTGCTGTGGGCGCCGTGGGGCTGATGGTCGCTCACACCGTCATGAATGTCGGCACCTATGGCACGGCCGTCAGTTATGCTGGAGTCCTGATTCTAATTTTCATAAAATATAAGGTCCACAAGATTGGAAACGGAGAACATGTAAATATCGGTTCGTTGGAGGCGATCAAGGCTCGAAGATATAAAAAAATGACGAAAGTGTTGGCTTTCTCCGCCATATGTTATTTTCTGACTTCCTCGACAGCCAACACTGTTTATCTTTATTTGGAAAATCGACGAGATCTGATGATGGTCGTAGCACATTTTTTCCACGGGTTATACGCTGTCGATGGAATAGTGACATTCACGGCTTTTTTGTTGTTTATACCAAGCTTCAAGGGTCAGCTGTTGAGAAAACCAGACAGTGATTAAAGGTATAAATTCAAAACATGAATAGGACATCAAGTTAAATCTTTTCCAAAACCGTGAGGATGTTATTCAGACATCCGCCTGGTGGCATTATTGGGATTTACTCTATGGGCTTCAAACGCTTATTTGGATGAGATCATAGTGTATGACCTCACCCAGATAAGTGTTAGCATTCAAATGGTAACTTTTCCAGGTGAGACGGACTTTCTAGGTCCAAAACACACCTGGATGCCAATCTATGGATCTTGCCTATCCAGGAACATAAGTGAATGCTTCGTCATTTTTTGATGTAGTAATAGGTGGCTCAAGTTTCTAAATGTTTATACCTTATTTCAGATACCTCCCAGTGACTGAATGGTACAAGATCGACCGAATTTGGCGCGTCTGAAACTATGAGAAATATGTGGAATGTATAATTTCCTTTCGTTTTTATGTTTGAGTTTTAATGTGCACCCATGATTTAATAAACCAAAACAGTTTTTAGGCGAAATTTGTAGTTGTTAATTTGTTACTTCATCATCTTTCATCCAATTACCTTCTCGATAAGACAGCCACATTGCCAATTTAGCTACTGTAGGATGTTTATCGTGGCTGAGTTAGCCCATGGTTAAGTGAGTAAAAAACCGGGCCTTAAATAAATGCTGAAATTCAATATTACATTCCATTTTGATTTTGAATGCCGCTAATTTCAATAATTATGGGCTTCAGGTGCACAACAATGTAAAAGTGCTAATTTTCGATTATTTTCTGATAATTTGAACTTTTCAACGTGGATACATGTTTGATAGCAATGATGTTTTGTAAGTGAGGCTTTCGATTGCGTTTTTTCGAAAATAATTCAAATTATGTAATTAACTGAAATCATCCGGTATGGTGAATTGCGATGCAGGTGTTTTTCTCCATTCCGTGAAGGGCGACGCAGATGATTTTTACAATTTCGGGCGCTTTTTGAAGACAGGTCGTCGTGGAAAATATTTGAAATTTTAAATTGTCACTTGAGACCTGATACATAACCTTTGGTTATTTAATTGTTTATTGGATGTGTCGTAGGCATAATTGAGGAACTAAATAAAATTCAACATGCTCAAACAGTTGAATCAATCCATCATTACAAAGACTCGAGCTGCCCGTTCTTGCTTAATTTTTTCAAAAAGTCCCGTTTCGTTTCGTGTCTGATCTTCTGGCCAAACCACTGACCTTCGGCTCTGTCCTTCCTATATCTTAAGGCGCAGAAGACCTTTGAATTTTTACAAGGTTAATCAGTTGTTCGTGCCAAGAAATGTATTTATTACCCCTCTTGACTTGGAGTTTTTTGCGTGGTGGTTCAATAACGGACTGATGCCGGAATTGCATTAATCTCGAAGCTGAAAATTCACACTATAATTAATAATAATTGAGGGATGCACAATAGTGAAGCTCGGAACAATCTACTTGATCCAATATAAGCTGAACACCGAACGCATGGAGTTCATTTATTAATAAAATGGCTTCATGTCGATTTCGTTTATCAAGATAACATTTATTGCATTGGCATACTCTTAATTTACAAAAGCGAAAATTCCAATAATTCTTATGCAATAATTGCTTCTTGCTGTCAAATACTGGATGTACTTCCTAATCCAACTCTAAAACTTGCTTTATGTTGCACTCTTGATCTAGTCCGCGCAGTCAAGGTATGGGGAAACCTTAAAAATGCACTGTCTGAAATTTTCATTAGTCGGGGTAACAGAATGGTGAGGGTAATGGAATCGTGTGGTAAGCTTACAGTCCGGGTAAGAGGTCAGTCGGTAGACGCATCCTAGATTTTTGTATGCACAGTTTTTTACGTTACTGGCCAATCGTAATCAAAATATTCACCTGTTTATTCAAAGTTTTACGTTTTTGTTCTAGAGTAAACACTCGCCTCTTGACTCGAGGAAATCTGCCCCCTGATGTGGAAACCATGGATTTCTTCGAGCTGTAATTTCTCAAGGTGTGGTGAGCGGGCATTATTTGTGGGATGCTGGACTCATATTGATTGTGATGAGACAGCCAGATTGTGTCTTCCGAGTATAGCAGTTTCTGTACCGGGATCAAGTGATCATAATTGAAAAATTTGTTCCTGGTTTTACTTCATCCTAGGATAACATACGAGCTGCTTAGTGATGATCAGTGAGTTGCAGCTGCTAATTTTGAACAACTTCCATTTTGCGTCTAATGTTATTTTTGAGTAATGAAATTTTAAGGCAAGTTTTTCTTCCAAACCAAACGTTATACTGAAGTGAACGCTTGCTCATTCAACTAACGTTTGGTAAACTGAAATGCTTCTACAATAAAGAGCACACTGAAACGTGACAAAAGTAACATCATTTACACTTTCGTAGCTCAAAAACTGTCCTATGATCTGTTTTTTCATGAAAGGCTTCTAAATTATAAAAGTGGAAAGCAAGTACTATTTTAGTTTTTTACAATTTTACGCTTAACTATTTGTCACGTGAGACTGAAAATTTGTGAGCTTATAAAATTAATCGTTAACGATTTTTTGAATGAAAAATCCTACTGTGAAAGCTTTGTGTACTCAATTTTGACGGCATAGATAATTTGTCTTATTTTTCAATATAAAAGCAGTTTTTTAAACAAACTGTAGAAGTGCATGTACGTTCGGATTTCTATTAATGGTCCTGATTCCGCTTTCATATAACGTCTCAAAGAGAACAAATGATAGAAATGGTCGTTTTTGCCTCCACATTTCTGAATATAATTCTTCTGATTTGTTATGAAGCAGATATGAAGAACTCTGCACATTTTTTACAAATCATTAAAAATTTTCCGCAACGAATAGCATCATAATAACAATTATGTGATAGATTTTTGATTTTAACTTAATTTTTCAAACCCGTAAATTTGTTGTTTCAAGACGAAACACAAATGACACGCGGTGTTATCTGGTTGATGGAGTTAAGGTCCTGCTATAATTCGTTGGCCGACACCGGCCGACGTCGGCCGACACCAGCCGAATGTCGCCCGACAACGGCCAGTGTCGGCCGACAGTCGGTCAGGGTCGAACGACACCGGCCGACAGTCGGATAGAGCTGCTATACTTCTGCTAACCGATGTCGGATTGCCATTTCGATCGAGTTGAAATTTCTTGACCGACAGTGTCCGACACTGAAGAAAATCATACAGTCGTGTCATAATATAATTATTTTTTAATCATATAATTTTTTTGTGAATCCATTATAAATGATCTGTGGAAATAATTATTGTAATTTGGACCGATTATCACATTTTTTATAATAGGGTATAATTAAGGTATGGATGAGTTAAAAGAATTTATATAAGAAAATGATATAAATTTGTATAAAATTTATATGATAACGATATTTTAGAATGATACATATGACTACAATAACAAAAAATCAAGCAAATCGAAAGATCACGAGAAATAAAATATCATAATCATAGTAAAAAGGGATCCAAATTAATATGTTAATGACTTTTAATAAAATAAAGATAGTGTAACGACCAGATTTATGTGAGGTACTTTACTTCTAACCAATCGGTCGATACGGCGGGGACAAATAACGGGACGGGGGCGCTGGCGTACGGTTACAATAACAACGGGTGATCGACGGTCGCTTGAACGTCGACAATAAAAATGCGCTTCGATTTATAATACGAACGGGGCCTTGGTTTAAGTTGCTTTCGGATAGTTGGCCGCTTGCAAATGTATAAAAAGACGAGGCGAGTGCGGAAGTCAAAACGTAAAAACCACAAGAATAAGAATGAACAGATCACGCTTTGCTTCTTCTTTTATACGGCGATTCTGGCCACTCCCTGGGCGTTGCGGGAGGTCGAGCTTCTGTCCATCTTCTTCCGCCAATCATCGTTTCCTGCTACGCTTTTTATGCTTTCTTAATTACGCCTCTCTAATGCTTTTCTGGTACTGTATGCTTTCTGTGCTTCGCTTGCTTTCTACGGTGGGCTTGGCCACACCTTTGTGCTTCTGTGCATGCTTCCTGTATCAGTTTCTCTGTATACACATGTTTTGTGGGGCCACCGCTACCGTTACACTTGAGACTACTGTACGGCGGGGCTTCTGCGCATTTTACTGTGTGCAGGTGTTGTTTACGATTTTTACTGGGGATTACGGTAGCTGTGGAATGTGTAGTTTAGTGTGGGTTCTAGGGGAACAGCTGCCGTTTGTGCAAATTAATTAGGGCATCTTAATTGGGCTACCGGGGTGTGAACGGATCAAAATAAAGTACTTCACGTAATTTTGTAGGAATGTTTGGGTGTGAATCCCAGACACCCTTGAGACGATAAAATGTGAAAATTAATAATATTTAATAAATGTCTATTACATACAGTATGCTACATATTTACAGTACTGCTTTAGCAGGTACGTTACATTTCCCTCCTTCCGGAGTTGAACGTCCTCGTTCAAGGCTTTCGAGGTTGAGGAAGGGTGGGGGTAGATTCGATAGTTGCTTTCCGAGGGTAGAAAGGGGTTGTCTCATTTACATGCACCGTAAATGTAATATTCTTATGGGGGTGTTTGAGTGTAATGTTGGGGTACATGAAATTCGTAACTGTATAGGGTCCGTTTTGGCGAGGGAGGAATTTGGGAGTCAGCCCTTGTTTACACCAGTGATTTTTGTAGAGAATAAGATCACCTGCCTTGTAATGTATGTTCTGAGCATGCTTGTTATACTGACGGGTATAGTGGGCTTGGGCTTTTTGCAAACTTTTCTGCACGGTTGAGAGTGCTTCTGTGAAATGCGATTTTACACGAAGGGCGTAATCGTCTAAATCAACCATGTAGGACGTGGGGAAAAAGTTTAAGGCTGCGTCTGACGGCAGATTAGCTTGTCTACCGTGGAGTAATTCAAATGGGGGATATGATGTGCTATCATTTTTATGGATGTTGATCGAAAAAACGGCATAGGGCAGATAAGTATCCCAATCAGTGTGATTTGAATTGATGTACATGCGGATACGGGTGGCTAGGGTTTGGTTGCAACGCTCAACTTCCCCATTGGCAATGGGATGATATGGGGGTAGTGTGAATTTTCTGAGTATTGCATAAACTGGTGATCCATGAAAAAAGATCGGATACGAAATCGGTGCCACGATCACAATGGATGATTTTTGGGGACCCATGGCGGCAAACAATTTTGGTTACGAATAGCTTGGCAATAGTGGCTGCGGTGATGTCAGGGGTCGGGAATGCCTCTACATACTTTGTGAAATAATCGATGAAAACGACAATGAATCGGTCGCCGTCTTCAGTGAGGGGTAACGGTCCCATGCAATCAACACTGACTCCATCAAATGGGCCAGTCGGCTGAATTGGTACCAAGTTTGCATGCACTTTGTGTCTAGGAGCTTTCTGTGTCTGGCATGGGTGACAAGTTTTGCAGTAACGTTTGATATCACGGCTCATTTGGGGCCAAAAATATTTTTGTTGGAGCAAGTGTAAAGTTTTCCGGGCCGCAAAATGACCTGTGAACTTGCTGTCATGATGTGAGGCGATGAGATGCTGGACTTGGGACTTGGGAATGTATAGTTTTGCCTGTTTGTCGACTATACGGAAGAGAATGTTTTGATGCACTGCAAATTTGATAAGGGTAAGGGGGTGTTTTTGGGCGATTTTGCTAAAATACTCTTGACAGTTGGGTCAGTGCATTGGAGTTCGGCGAAGTTTTTCTGTTGCTCTTCGTGTTCAGTTGCTTCGGCCTCAAGAACAGAATTGATGGTGGATATTTCGGGACGGGTTTCTAATTGCTCAATATCAAAGGATTGCTTTGCTGTCTGTGAGGGGAATCGAGAAACTGCATCTGCGTTGCGGTTAGCAGTGCCTTTCTTAGGTCGAATGTCGAGTTGAATACCAGAGAGGGCTAATCCCCAACGGGCTATGCGAGGGGACGGGTTTTCCTTTTGTAAGACTGCCTGAACTGCTGTGTGGTCAGTGTGTACAATGACATGTTGCTGGAAAAGATAAGGGCGGAAATACTTGACAAATTCGACTACTGCAAGGGTTTCCAACTCAGTGATCGGATAGTTGCGTTCTGCGGGTTTCAATGTGCGGCTCCCAAAAGCAATGGGGTGATCCTGACCTTTACTATCTAGTTGACTGAGAATGGCGCCAATTCCGAGTTTTGAGGCGTCAGTTTGCAGAATAAACGGTTTTGTGAAGTCGGGGTGCTGCAGTATTGGGGCATGAATGAGTAATTCTTTTAGCTTAGTGAATGCATTTTGCTGTTCAGGGCCCGAGGAAAATTCTGAGTTCTTTTTGAGTAGCGATGTGAGTGGGCTAGAAACTTGAGAGCAATTTGGGATGAATCTGCGATAATATGAGGGTAGGCCAAGGAATGACTTAACTTCTTTTGAGCTTTTGGGTGTGGGTATGTCATAGATGGCCTGTACCTTATGGGGATCTGGTGAAATGCCTTGCTGAGAAATGACGTGGCCTAAGTATTGGACTTGGGGTTGGCAGAATTTGCATTTTTGTATGTTTAGCTTAAGGCCTGCTTGTGAGAATCGGGCAAGAATAGTGTCTAAATGTTCCAGCATTTGGGCATGGGAGTCTGCGAATACCAAAACATCGTCGAGATATACAAGGCATGTGTTCCATTGCAGACCCGAAAGAATAACATCCATTAACCTTTGGAATGTGGCTGGGGCATTGGTAAGTCCAAAGGGGAGGTAATTGAATTGATACTGGCCAGCCGAGCAATTAAAGGCCGTTTTTTCTCTGTCTGCTTGTGCTATGGGAATGGAATAGTATGCATTGGATTGGTCAAGGGACGTAAAATATTTCATTCCGCGGAGGGTGTCTAGAATTTCGTCTATCCGGGGCAAGGGGTAGGTATCTTTTTTTGTGACTTTGTTGAGGCCTCGAAAATCAATGCATAAATGATGGCCTCCATCTTTTTTGGGAACTAAAACTGTGTTGGTACACCATGGGGAATTGCTTTGGCTTATGACACCTGCTGCTGTGAGTTGCTCAACTTCTGCTTGTATGATTTGCTTTTCTTTTGGGGAAGTCCGATAAAGTTGTCTATGTACGGGTTGGGAGCCATTGGTGTCAATTGTATGTGAAACGAGGGTGGTTCTGCCTATGTCCATTTTGGATTTAGCATATAATGTAGGGTACTTCGATAGGGCGCGTAGGAGTTGCGTTTTTTCTGCTTCTGTGAGGTCACTGGAGGTTAAATTAACATTTTCTTTTAACCATGTGAATGTATCAAAACGGTTGGGCTGGTTTTGCGTGGAAGGGGTTACGTTAGCGGGAGTATTTTGTTTCGGGATGTAACAGGAGACTGTACCAATGCATGTTCCAGGGTAAAGAATTTGGGCTGTTTCTTGTGTGTTTAGGACCGATATGCGTATGCGACTGTTTTGATTCTCAGATATACAAGCTGCGAAATGGACTTTAGAGTTCTGTTTGGGTTTCGGGGTGAATTCAAGCTGTTTGACCTGTAAGTACGATTTGGGCAAGGGGACAGTAAATTCGGTTACTGTACGGGGTGGTAATTCTAATTTCTCGTCCAAATAAGTTCCACCACGAGTTGAAAGAGGGCTATATTCTAGGCCATCACAGGGTAGTATAACATTGCCAAATTTGACCTGTGATTTTTGATTGTTGATAGTGTATTCCGAAAATCGACTGAGAAAGTTTTTGCCTAGAAGGATGTCTGCTGTGCAATCTTTTTGGACATGGACCATGATTGTTTCCTGGATTGTTTGGGCTGTCACTGTGACAAAAGTGGTCCCTACAAAGTGAATCGGAAGATTATTTGCGGCTTTTGCTTGGACTAGCGGGGGTTTCATGTCTAACTGTAGGATTTGAGCGATTCGGGAATCAATGAGTGAGTAAACTGCACCAGTGTCAATCATGCCTTTTGTCATTAATTTGCCGTTAAGTGTGATTGGAATATGAGGGGTATGTTTCTCAGGTACGTTTTGGGGTGGCTTATTTGATGCAGATTGGTGAATTTGATTAATGAGTTCGATTGCAGGAGTTCGGGGGGGTATCAATATCGACAAGGACATATTTCTGCTGTGTTTGTGCCCCACGGCGATTAGCTAATTCTAAGAGAGCATGGCCGAATGATGGGGGAATGGTCTCATGTAAATGTCTGTTGTTTGATGGTATTTCATATGCATGTTCGTTTGTGGCATGATGCTTTGGAGAGGGGAAATATTTTCGAAGAACGAGAAATGAATAAAAGACGCCTGCAATAACTACAGTAATAACGGCGAGATTGATAATGATTTGCAGGGGTCCTTTGAGTAAATTGTTTAATCCGTCCATGAGACTTTGGGTGGTACCGGTTATTACATGTTCTATGCCTTGACCGGCGCCAGAGAGTGTATTTCTGAGTGCTTGGCCAGTGCCTGAGATCATGTTGTAAACTGTATCGGAATTGAGAGACATTTGGGCGGTGTAATTGACGAGTTTTTTGACAATGTTTTCGAGTGTGTGGGTTTTGTAAATGTATTGTTTCAAAAAGAGTAAGTTGGTTGAAATGTAGGAATGCACGCGCTCCAAGGGTTGCATCAAGACGTAAAATTTGCCATACGAGATCAAGGTGACGCTGTGCCTGTCTGCATAATTCATTCTATACATTTTTGAAATTTTGAATTTCGAATTCCTGTATTTTGTCTGCGAGATAGTTTAGTTTTGCATTGATGGGTTCAAAATCATCAAAATCGTATAGTGTAGTGTGAGTTTCGTTGGTTTTTGGGGTTAAAAATGCGTTATGATGTGGTGTGCTTTTGTCTAATTGTACAATAATGCCTTGTTCGGTTAGAATGCTGTCTTGGATTTCTGGGCAATTGGGGTTTGAAAAGAGTGTGTTTTTAACCGAAAATGCACCTTGTAGCTCTTCTATTATCATGTGGGTTGGCGTGAGTTTTATGGGATGTGTATTTTTGTATTCGAAAGGGCATAAGTTTTCAAATGCTGTTTCATTCCAGATAATGGATCCGTCGGCTGTAACACAATGACCTGATGTGGGTTTGCTTGACCCTAGGTTGCCTAATGTACCTGTCATAGATTTTCCATTCCAAGATGCTATTTGTCCTATTTCTATGATGACGTTAGTGACCGAGGTACAATGGTCTGTACAACACCATGTGTATTCTACGCTTAGGGAGTTATTTGTTGACCAAAATCCTGGTTGGGTTTCGTATAATTTTTGACCGTTGTGTTCTTTGTCTATAACGATTGCCTTACAAACATGTGGGGTTAGATTTTGCATTTCGGTTTGGTCGAAGACAATACCTTTTGATCCAAAAAATCCTGTATTAGTACAAATTTTGCGTTTGCGAATACTGCATTTGTATGCGTCTGTAATGTGGGGCTTAGTGGAGGGGATATAGATTTTTTCGAATGTTTGTACGGGTTTGTCTACTGTGGAAGGGGGCATGCATGATACAAGTTTTGGTATGCTGACTGAGTGACCGCTCAATGAAGTTCCACACATCTGAAATTGGGCACTACAAGATGTGGGGATTATTATACAAAGAAAAATACAAAACATCGGCCAATAGAATGTTTTAGTGGAGGCGGCGGGGCACTGTATGTTTTGGTTGTGGCCGGTTTGGTGTTGGGGCTTTTGGTGTTGTCGTTTTGCGGTTTTGCGCTGGGGGGGTGGCCGGTTTGCAATCTGAACATTCTGTAAAACTTTAGAAGTTGAGTTATGGGATGGGGTTTGGACTTGCTTACTTATGGGGCTCGGAAGAAGTGTTTGGCGGGGGCGGAATTGGTAGGGTTCGGGGGTCAGGCCATGGAGAAGGGATAACAAGTTGTGGCCTGTTTTCGACGGGGTTTGGGGGGCGATGGGCGGCGTAGTGTCTTGTTTTCGGGGGATCTTGTAGCCTACGGGGATGGTGGGCGGCGATTTTTCGATTTTTGCAGCTTCAGGCATGGGGGGTGGTGACATGGCGCACCAATCGGGTACGTCCAGATCAAGGACGTATTCGTCACTACGGCGGTGGGTGTTGGGCATGATAGTTCCTAAAGTAGTCTGAGGGCTGTTAGTTATGGCGGGTAATTTTGAGTAAAATGCGGGGTCATCAATGTCCATGAGGGGTTGGGGTTGCCTGTACTCAATGCAATTTTGAATATTACGACTCTGCTGATTTGGGCAATACCTGCTTGTATGACCTCTCTGCTTGCATGTGAAACATTGAAAATTGGAGTAGGGTTTTGAAAGGCAGTTATCTGATCTATGTCCTGTTTGGGAACAGTGGATGCATCGGCTTTTACAATCACGTGTACTGTGATTATTACGGAAACAGATTTCACATGATTTTCGGGTACCTACTGATTTACAATTACGAGCTACGTGTCCAATTTGTCCACACTGGAAGCATGTGGGTTGCCTAGGGGTGGTATTGTTCCTGTAAGCATTATTCCTGCTGAAAGTATTGTTACTGAAATTGTTGTAGCTACTTTGTTGTGGGGGTTGAGGTTTTTGTTTGATCTGCAACTGTAAATCTTTTACTTGTTGTTCTAACTGATGCAAAAGATCCTGTTGGTCTGTATTTTTGGTTAGGGAAAAGATGGGTTCGGGTTTTGGGGGTATGAAGGGAAGGACGTTAGATTTTAACTCATTTCTATAATTTGCTGTTCAATGTAAGCTGCTTCGTCTGACATTTCTTTTAGAGTTGTGAATCTTCTATACTTAATTGCTTCCCTGATTTCGTTTTGCATGCCTTCTACAAAGAGGGGTTTTATGATCATTTCTCGTGCATCTGTGTTAAAGTTAGGGTAGGCGAGGGTTGTGAGATGTTCTAGATCAAATAAGAATTCTGTTACTGTTTCTGATCGCTTTTGTTTTCTTTCCCCTAAGAATTGTCGATGTAGCTCATTATCTCTATTGTTTGGGAAAAATGCCTGTAATGCGACTTTATACTGCTCGTATGTGTGGAGAGGGTTTTCGGAATTGGCTAAGCTTTTGAATTTTGCTAACGCGGCTCCTCCTAAATGAATCTCTAAACATGCCAACTTTAACTGTACGTCTGTATCTTTCATGCCTTGGAGTGCCATGAATTGTTCTAATCTTTTGTTCCATTCACCAAAATGTTGGGTCACGCCGCCCGTGAATACTGTAGGTTTCGCGTAGAAATTGTTTGCCATGTTATTACGAATGTTTGCTGTTCTTAGATCGTCTATTAGGGTAGGGTTTACTGTATTCTGATTCAATTGTGTGCGTACGGTACGAAAATGTTCTGAAAAAAAATTGTTTATCTGTTCTCTAACGATTTCTCCTAAATGATCTTGCGTTTGGTGGGTCATTCTTGGTTTACGATGGGATTTCTGCTTAAATGCTTGAATTTTTGCTTCACGCTGTATTCGTTTAAATGTATCGCTTAATGTCTCGTTGGAGGGGATTTCCAGTTTGCTTTCCACGAATACTGTCTTACTGTAGGAAATGATTACTACTGTATTATCTAATGCTTCTAAATGCCCGGATAAGAGTACACCTAATTGGGGGCAGGGAGTTCCAGTGGTTAACGTAACCGTACGGTCACCAAAATATGTAACGACCAGATTTGTGTGAGGTACTTTACTTCTAACCAATCGGTCGATACGGCGGGGACAAATAACGGGACGGGGGCGCTGGCGTACGGTTACAATAACAACGGGTGATCGATGGTCGCTTGAACGTCGACAATAAAAACGCGCTTCGATTTATAATACGAACGGGGCCTCGGTTTAAGTTGCTTTCGGATAGTCGGCCGCTTGCAAATGTATAAAAAGACGAGGCGAGCGCAGAAGTCAAAATGTAAAAACCACAAGAATAAGAATGAACAGATCACGCTTTGCTTCTTCTTTTATACGGCGATTCTGGCCACTCCCTGGGCGTCGCGGGAGGTCGAGCTTCTGTCCATCTTCTTCCGCCAATCGTCGTTTCCTGCTATGCTTTTTATGCTTTCTTAATTACGCCTCTCTAATGCTTTTCTGGTACTGTATGCTTTCTGTGCTTCGCTTGCTTTCTACGGTGGGCTTGGCCACACCTTTGTGCTTCTGTGCATGCTTCCTGTATCGGTTTCTCTGTATACACATGTTTTGTGGGGCCGCCGCTACCGTTACACTTGAGACTACTGTACGGCGGGGCTTCTATGCATTTTACTGTGTGCAGGTGTTGTTTACGATTTTTACTGGGGATTACGGTAGCTGTGGAATGTGTAGTTTAGTGTGGGTTCTAGGGGAACAGCTGCCGTTTGTGCAAATTAATTAGGGCGTCTTAATTGGGCTACCGGGGTGTGAACGGATCAAAATAAAGTACTTCACGTAATTTTGTAGGAATGTTTGGGTGTGAATCCCAGACACCCTTGAGACGATAAAATGTGAAAATTAATAATATTTAATAAATGTCTATTACATACAGTATGCTACATATTTACAGTACTGCTTTAGCAGGTACGTTACAATAGAAACGAAAAAATGCACTTTGTTTAGATATAATATTGATATAAAATCACAATTCAAAAACCTCGTATCAAAATTTTATCAAAAAAATTTGTGATGTATTAAAAAAACACCAACACTTCGTTGGGTAGTGTCGGATGAAGTATAGCAGCGACCAATATCTATCCGACACCAACAGTAGTCGGCTGGTGTCGTCCGACGTCGGCCGGAGTCGGCCGACAGTTACTATAGTCTGTTTCTTCTCAAATGCTTGTAACGCAAAAACGCTGAAAGTAAGCACGCATGCAGAATTTCGTGCCGAGATAGTATCGCTGTTGACTGTTATGTTAAGAATCGATTAACCGGCGGCTGTAAACCGTGACTAAACTTTCAACTTAACTCGATAACTCTTTTAAAAATAATTCCCGTCCGATCGAGAAATTTCCGAAAAAAAATTCGTACGGCTGGAAAAAAATATTCGCTCTGCGCAGAAAAAGCTAAGCAAATGACCAGCACTGGGGCGCGATGCGCCGGATAATGAAAACCATGTGCAAAATTTTTTTTCTTATTTCCAACTTTTTCCTTAACAAATAGCCTTCAATTCCGTCAATAACTTCAATTACGGCGTTTTTTCCGCCGTAATACAGTATACTGTGCGCACGCGGGGTAATTAAACAAGCAACGTATACTTCATTTCATCTTTTTTCGGTTACAAGCATTTTAAAAACAACAGACTATAGATTATTTGACGCGTTAAATTGTTAGGCTAGCACCATTAAGCTGACAGTTTTGTGAATGATACAAACAGCCATATACGCCGTAGTTGTATGGGTTGCTGTAAATATCAGTAGTGAAATACCTAACTTTTAGATCATTTACAATTGGCTCAGCTTTCCTTACATTCTCGGTATGTGGAAAAATTACTCATCTCTATGAATTAGTACTATGCAAAATTTATTGTACTCAATTCATTTTGAAATGATCGATGCGGGGGCTGAAATTTCGGCTTACTTTTCAGAGGTAAAAAATCCTACGATTTTTGTCGACGACGGTCAGCGATTGCACTTCTGAGTTGGGCTTTAAAGATCAAGAAACCAATTTCGATAATCTTGAAATGATTGGAAAGAGTGATTATCAAGTACTTTGTACCATGAAGTAAAAATTTGTTGATAAGGGTCAACGAGCCTTCCATATTTTGAATGAAAGTTTGGCTGCAACCTTGCTGCATCAACATTCCAAAATGAATGGTGTATAGTAATTATTATGGAGTTAAAGTATTTTCGTATGAATGACAGAAGCTTGAAAAATTCAACATTCGGAAATTTATATATAAACGGCAATGTCTGAAACTGGCCTTTTATTCAGAAGTCATTGGTGTTAGCAGATCATCGTCGAATTTCCAGAGTATAGACGTAGATGCACAGGGGGTCTGGATACACATCAGATTTTGAGGTCGATGATGAAAACTGAGAAATGAAAATGATGCAGTTCAACGATTTTTCGAAACAAAGCTTACTTGTTTCCAAGAGAGTAATGTTAAAACTTCAAAAAGTGCTAACCAAGTGAATAGTTTCACATATTTGAGTAAGATAGATAGAACGATTTGCTGATTGGATGCTCCAGGAACGCTATCTTTTTGTTGTATAGAAAGGGACGAAAATTCATCCCAGTCCACTGTCCTGACCCGCAGCAGGATTTCCATGCTGTGCACGTATGAACACAGCATAAAGAGGCACAACGAAATTTTGTCTAATGACGAGTTCTTCTGAACAGATAGGGATCGCAAAATCTGGGCTTTCAAGATTAATTTATACATCAATCTCAGTGGGGATGGACATAGTCTATCTCCAGGTTGTGAAGAAATAGCCAAAGTCGACGCAAATCGCGTCGACGCCGATTTGCATAGACACTGTGCATAAAAGTGCCATTCCTGATTTGTTGTTTATTTTATATTAAAGAAATCGGCGGCCACTAGGCCAATTTTTATAATAATATTTTGTATTATTATTTGTGGATTTTACGCCCGAAATACAACGTCCCCCGGCTGGACATTTATTGGACTTCTCGCAGCGGAGGGAATGCAGGTTAGACCCCGGATTTCTGGAGTGCCACCCAGCGTGCAAGTCTACATTTGCAACTCAATTCTTGGCCTGACTTCTAGGTTTGTCCCTGATTTGAAGTTACTTGAGCTCAGGGAGTTATTTGATCTTCTGCAGTTCTTTGGAACGAAAGCAGGTGATCTTTGTTGAACTTGAGACTGACCGAACTGTTCCAAACTTATTCCACCTAAAGTTTCGGCCTGATTAGGTGAATTAGCGAGTGACTGATTAGGTCTATTTTTGATTACCAATTCTTTATTTACATTTCTCAATCCTAACCAAAGTCTCATTTCAACATCAGTTAGTGGTAACAAAATGGAACTTCATAACGACAACAAAAAATTGCCTTCAAAAAAGAATATAATGAACAACTTTTGCTTTGATTTAGCAACTGTGCGACATCTAACCTTCGATTGTCAAGAAGATATTTTAAAATTTTTTTTTCAATTCATTCAAGAATCTTTGGCAGTCTTCTCAATCTGTAAGAGAAAAAGTTGCAGTAGTAATTTCACGTTATAGTCATTTTATTGTTTGACTTTGAGTTGTACGAGTGTAATCTTTCCAAATGGCACGGAAAATTATATAGTTTCAAAAGGTGAACGAAAAATCGAATTGACGATCTCTGAATATGAGATTACCGGCCTTGCAACAATTTTCCATCTGATCGACTCGTAGAATAAAACTCACGCATAAATGGAAAATCATGATCAAAAAATTCGGTCAATTCTTCGTATGAAAAATCGGAGGCTCAATGCAATGTCGAAATGTCAAAATTTCGTAAAGGCAGGAAGTTCTACGAGAGAAAAATCACTTTAGATCAGGTCAAGGTATTTGTTTAAAGCCATCTTTTATCTAAATTTGCTGTTAATTCATTTTCGAATGATACTCGAAAAACAAAAATATTTAAATAAATGACCAACATTTGCTTTTTTCCAAGTAAATTTTTGACATTTTTCATGTTTTTTTGCATGAAAGTTAAATTTTGATTTAGATTATTACACTCTAGATTTATTTTTAGAAAATTCAAATAAAACCGTGATATGTTAAAATTTTTTTGAAGCTCTGTTTTTTTTCGTTTAATTTTACATTTCTCTTTCTAATTTCGAATTTAGACGGTTAAAATGTGCTGATTTTGAAATCTTTTCCTGTAAATAAATTTCTCCTTAAAATTTTGTAATTTTTCGAGGTAAAAATGTATTTTCTTGCGAAATTTATTGCCGTCGATTTGCCAGGGACAACGAACGCCACGCTCCAGTTCACACGAAATTGCGTAGTAGCGGCGGTTCGTCCAAATATGACGGCGCCGCCCAACGTCCGTCGTTGAGCGGTCTCGGCGGCGTTAAATTTCATCAACGGAACCTGAACGCTCTGTAAATGACGGCCGGTCATTTGCATATGGCACGGCATTTTAAAAAACACTAGTTGATCGATCAATAGCGTGGTTTCTCATTTGATTTTTCGACGTTGAAAGGCGAAAAATGAAGATCATGTGACAAAATTTGTATTTTCATTCTGCTCGACGATTCCTATCGATTGGTATCAAGCGACGGTGGCAAGATATAAAATTCGTCCAATTATTTTGTACAATTATTCGAAATTTTTCATCGCTTGTCTTTTGTAGCCCAAATTTATATCTATTTCATTTCTGTATAAATTTTTCACGTTCCAGGAACATTGTGCTAGTTTCAGAAAATGTTTTTTTTCAGATTTATTTTATAATGTTCGATCATCACGCATCGGGATTTATCCCGAGAATTTACGATTTTCTTTTCATTTTTGTGCTAGAATTTTATATAGTTATAGTCATTTTGGTGTCATTATTACCACGAGCTTTCTTTCAGGTAGAATAAATTCTTCAGATGGTGTCCCGTTACTATTCTTGAAGTTTGTTGCCACCTCAGTTAGATCCGTCGTTTTGATCAAAAGCAATTTATCGGTCGTCCAAGAACTAGCCCGTTTTCATCTTTTGCAAATCGACTGTGGAAAATCAGCCGAAACATCAGACAAGGCCGTCCATGTGCCTCTCATTTGGAAAAAATATTTCCCTGCATTCTGCTGAGTTTCATTTGATGAGATTTATGATTCGTTTTTACCACAACCTTTCATGCTGATCTGGTTTCCAGGAACACGGAATTAATAAACTAAATCAGCAAATCTTATGCTGTTTTCATTGTGTGTAACGCCAAAGATTTTTGAAGTAGATACTTTTGCAGTAGTGATTCCAAGAAACCTGTTCGGAAAAGGCATTTGTTTTTGTCGTTTGATCACAAACACTTCACGAAAAGCTTAATGCCAAGAAAAACATAATAAAATGTGAAGTCATAGTATTAATTGTTATTCTACTTAAAATATAAAAAAATCCATGAACTCATTTTCTTAATTGAGTCAATAATTTTTGATTTATCAAAGCAGAGCTTTAGCAAACTCAACCTAACGTAATCAATGACATAATTTATATCGAGAACCACGAGTTATCAAACAATTTATTAGTTGGAGAAAACTACACATTATTTGCCTTGGTTTTGCGATTTCATCCGGAAAATTCAACACTATCGGCGGATTAAACGAATCTACGTGTCTCGATATCTTCACTATGCCACACCTGTGTTACCAGTTGAACCTTTCAGAATTTCGTGAATCCTGGAGCGCCATGGAGCGAGTTAAAGGATAAAAAAGAACACAATCATTTTTAGCACTTCTAGCGCAGAATGAGGTTGTCACAAGTGTGTCCATCTTTGAAACATCAAATATACGGGTTTCATGTAAAATTCTGGATGAAAACAAATTGGACCTATTCAGTCTTGATTTCGAAAGTATTGTTCGTGGAATTTGTCCCGAAAATGCATGTGAAATCTCCGAAAATACCTTCCATACTGTGTCGTCATTTAATAACTATGACATTTCAGCCACTGCATCGATTCAACTTGTATTTTTATTTTGAGTGTCGATTCGGTAAAAAGTGTCATTCCAGCCACTGATTCGATTCCGCCAATTGATCCACCTCCCTCTGACTCTTTGTCACGCTTTTCTTTTTCCGTGAGTCATACAATTTCATAAAATTTATTGTAAATATTGGAATAAATTATCAACAGAGAATAGACGTTGCTGGTTTGAAACTCAGCTTACTCAATGTTATGTTGAGGACTGTAAGCTGTGATAGATTTCGATTGAGAAGCACTGTATGTAGCGCAGATGTGTGATTGTACGCCAAATCAATAAGTTGTAAAGAGTTTTGAAATGATTGAAAACATGATCGATTTCATATTTTTCGTGTTCAATGATAAATACTAATCCATCGACGTATGGAAATATGTTGAGAGTGGCCAAAGCAGCCACCTCAACTACGAATTGTTGCAAAAAGAGAGCGCCTTTCCCGCTGCTCGGGTAGCTCAGTTGGTTAGAGCGTGCGGACGGTAGCCGCAAGGTCCTGGGTTCAAGTCCCAGACCGAGCCTAACTTTTTCTGAAGCCCCGAGTGGCGGGAAAAGGTTGCCTCAACACTGGTGGCCCTGGACGGTCCGTCAAACTCGACGGCGGAGGGATGTTGAGAGTGGCCAAAGCAGCCACCTCAACTACGAATTGTTGCAAAAAGAGAGCGCCTTTCCCGCTGCTCGGGTAGCTCAGTTGGTTAGAGCGTGCGGACGGTAGCCGCAAGGTCCTGGGTTCAAGTCCCGGACCGAGCCTAACTTTTACTGAAGCCCCGAGTAGCGGGAACAGGTTGCCTCAACAAATATCATTTCGATATTCCTAGCGCATGGCAAAATTTATAGACCAACCATCAGTTTGTTAAAAAATGGTTATAAATAAAGACTGGCGAGGATAAAAACTGTTGGAGCAGAATTTTCGTTCAAAAATTATATGGATAACGTCGAAAAGCGCTTTAATCTCAGATATTTAGGATTAGCAAAAAATGAGACACTATGTGGGCTTAATTGTAATACCAATTGACAAACAAACTTGTTTTGCATAGTTTACTGTTAATTCAGCAATTTCACCTGTCTGTCGAGATTACTATAAATTTTCAAAGTAAATATCACCGAAAAAGGCGACTATTCGCAATGTATATCACAGCGAATGTACGTAGCAGTAGAATGGGAATGTTGGAAATGTTTCCTATTTTCTGCTTTTTGATTTTAGTTTTCATTGAGATAAATGCAATATTTAAGTCTGATCCTAATAATCCGAATTATTACCATTATAGGATTTATGAATGAGTGACATTTGTATCTCTTACTAATGTAGCTGAAATTGTTCAGATATTTTGTGTGCAGCTAATTAAATCATAGAACTTCTATGTAGTGCAATAATTGGGCTACAATTAAAGGCTAGGTTAGCAATGTGCATATTATGATTTAGTTTCAATTCATTTTAACGTTTTCTAGTATTGGAACCATGACGCTAACATATTTTTCAAGATTCAAATTCGATGTTTTTTTTGACCTCTTCATAATCTACAAGTAAGATTAAATTTGCGCGGTAAACTATATTTTTTGCCAGAAACTTGTTTAATTTATAAATTGGTATCGAAAAAACTTGCTCGTTTTCATTATTTCCCATCTTGTTAAATATGACTCACGAAAAATTGCTAATTAAAAAACATTTTTTATGTGCTCCAGCAAGATCCTGCTTTTGGTAAGTACCTTGCATGCTGTCTGGAACATTGATTCTCTAAAATTAATAATATAAGCGGCTTTTATCGAAAAATATTTTCTCTCTTTTTTCATTATCATATAACTTCGTAATCTTTCACATGGAAAAAATTGTCGGGTGTGAGTGGCGCAATACGGCAGCGCCAAAATGTCCTGAACCTTTAATTCCGTACGGGTATACCTACAACATCTGATCTCATTCGAATCCTTGAACCAGAAATAATAGTAAGTGATGGCAACTGCCTCAAATTTAGTGTCATTTCCTAATCATCGAGTCAATTTTATTACTGGCAGCATCCTCAAAATGCAACATTGTTATATTCAGATTGCAAAGATCGGAGAAGACAGTGCGTTGTAACATGAGTGATTATATCAATAGCCCTGCTTTTTTCAACCTGAACGACGAAATTGTACGCAGTCAAGTTGCTGAATGCCCTGATTTGGTATCGTTACAACATTTTTCCTACAAAATATCCTGGGTAGGGTGCATGAGCGCTAATTAGTGCATGAGAGCTACGTTGTGTACGAGCTCTACCATGGGCAGAAGTACTATCTCAAGAATGGACATACTTGAACCTGTATAAAATTTCAAGTTGTTGCACAGTCAATAGGTGAACTGTGCATACTCTCAAGTAAACAATAAACTTTCACCATCAATGAAAGTGAAGGGGGAGAGATTGGAATTACAAAAAAAAAAATCCGTAAGAAAAATAAAATGTGATACACTCCGTGTTAATACTGACGGACTCTTCCAATACAAAGCAATGCACGGTTAAAACTTGAAAAATCAGCAGCCTGAACCCATCCCATTTAAATAGAAACAAGACTCACATCTATAAAAACAAGATTGGAAATCGGTGAATCAGGATTTATAAAGAGCTTTTCATGGTAGCCATGATAATACAACTACATTTGTTGCTCATGTTACAGTAACAAGAAAAATCGTTAATTAATTGTACTTTTATCCGCCCTCCATAAAATTTTATTCGGTTCTAGAGCAACCTCAATTATCGAGTCAATATGCGAAAGTTTTCTGAATGACGCTCAAGGAAGAACAATGATTTGTCGATTTTCAGATATTGGTTCAGTTTGATCGAGTTCAATCTGAAACGGAAGTTCAATCTGAAACGGAAGTAATAGAAATGACCACCGGCTATTAAATAGAGAATTATATCAATTTGATACAGGAAAAGACAAAACACTCTTCTCGAAAAATATTTTCGTTGGTGTGTTCTCTGAAACGCTTCCAAACAATAAGGAACGTGAAACAAGTCATTTTTTACTCCTACGATTTTTGCTGTCTCATTTGTCACAAAGTACTGGACTTGCAAACTTTTTATCACACTCAACTAATCACCAACAACCATTCTATATTCAGGTCATTTCGAAATGATCGATGCAGCGAGTTCGCAGTCAAACTTTTTTATGGAAAACTCTTTGACTCTATTCGATGAATTTTTTCATCATGCTAAAGACCACTCGATGATCACTTTTTTCAACCATTT
The DNA here is from genome assembly GCA_963922205.1 of Romanomermis culicivorax. Classification (NCBI taxonomy): domain Eukaryota; kingdom Metazoa; phylum Nematoda; class Enoplea; order Mermithida; family Mermithidae; genus Romanomermis; species Romanomermis culicivorax. The sequence goes on along the minus strand of CAWUHX010000103.1, from coordinate 259,214 downwards.
CAAGATTATCAAAATTGATTTATTGATCGCTAGTTAGGCTGCGCTTGCCGGAATTACTGTCGCTGCATCGATCGTTTCAAAATGAAGGAAGTATAATGAAAGCATTACAGCGATCTTGAAGACGCTACTAATTTTTATAGCCTTCCAACTTCGAAACATGCCGTCAAAACAGACTAGGAATCGATATACCTTCCAACTTCGAAACATGCCGTCAAAACAGACTAGGAATCGATAAACTCTGTGTGCCACTTGTTAATCACATAGAATTACACAAATTAACGAGCGTAGGGTCCACTGCAGCGAGGATGCAAATTCTTTCTACTTTGGTGGTACTTCTGTAAATGGTAGCGCTTGTGCACCCGATAACGCTCGTGTATTATATCTAGCACTTGTGCATCAGATATGTAGCGACCGGGTTTCGCTTGGCTAGCACATTAACTTGACCAGTATTTTCACTTCACCAGCATAGTCAGATGTCTAGCTAACAGGTGTATATGACCAAAATAAGTACCATACAATAGGGACGTACAGTATGCCAGATATAGTGATGAAATTGAATTCATCTTTCACCCCTATTGTAGGAATGTATGAAATAAAGAATAAAATGATAAAATTCCGTGGTCTCATAGGTGAAGGTGCTCGGGAGTGCTCCAAAACATAGTCTGTTAGTCATTTGATAATTCTATATTACAGATGCAGATGATGAATTCATCACAAGGGGCAGACAAGGGTCACCAGGAAAATGCAGAGACTTCAGAACGATTTCCGCAAGTATGGCTTCTTCAGACCTATGTTGCTCCGCAAACGGTACAAAAATCTTGATGAAAATTTTTCCTATACATTAAAAATGCATTAGCTATAAAATAAAAAAACTCTGCAGCATCTGATAGGAAGGTGCTCGGGAGTGCACCTAAACAACATTTTTTCAATTTTGACGGCTGATTTTTGAAAATTTAAACTCTCTTGAAAGGTGTAATATGGAATAAATTATTGTACTGTTATTATGATCCAAAAGATAGCCCATTCTCTTCTGTCACTCAAATCCTAAAATATCCGTCGGCTAGTAAGATCCCTAAATAATGTCAAAAATTGTCAATTTTCGAACTTTGGGGCATACGTGGCCGCGTGAATTTCATTTTTGAGCAAAACCAAAACTCAGCGCACGGAACTACTCAAAATATCTTATTTTTAGACATGATTAATTTCAACTTCATTGGGAAGGTCGAACCTCTCAGAAAATTGTTTGACACTACAAGCTAACAGGTGCATCTGACCAAAATCATCACAATGCAAGTGTGGCATACAGTATGCCAGATATGGTGACGACATTAAATGCATCTTTAAGAAAGTACTGTATATATTTGTTGAGATAGCAAATACATCCTGATAAATCTATTTTATTCTCCAAAATAGGTGAGAACAAATGGGACGGACACATGATACAGAGACAACTTTGAGATACTTTCAAGATGCAGTATTCATTCGAATAACTGTTGCTGAATCGTCAGTTTATATACGTTTCCCAGAAGCATGAGTAGTTTTGCCGAAATTATCACGAGTTAACTCTTATCTGTATCATCTGAGCATATAAAAAAGTTAATATATCCTCGAGTATGTCTAAACCATGAAATCCACCTCCAGCGGATGCGGATGATGGATTGTACTGAAGGGCGGATATGAATGGTTGACACAGAATCTGTGCGACGCGGAATCTGCACAACACAGAATCCACACTTTTTAACTGATTTCGGTATCTGGAAAACGGATGTGGATCGCAGATTTTCCAAGTCCAAGTTTAAGCCTAAGCTAAGCCCTTAGCCTAATCTCTTAGTCTAAGCCTCAGCCTGTGCTCTTAGCCTACACCTGCTCACCTCTCAAATACCAAAATCCGTCAAATCTGTGGGTTCTATGATCTGCAAAATATGTCTAAAAAATTTTGATCCCATGTCTGTCATCCGCATCTATATCCGCCTTTTACACTAATGTGCTGTGTCATCCGCTCGCAGATTCCGCCGTTAATTTAAAATCATTTGTTTAATAATAAAAGTCGTTTCAAAATGACGACAAAACATTGATGGAAAATTACGGCAATGGCTAAATATGGGACAGCTCTGGAATTGAAGTTAATTTTCGATTAGAAGCATTAACTTTGTTTTTTATTGTAATCATATAGCAGTTAAAGTCAAAATTCTTCTTTATTTATTTCCTCTTTAAAGATCAATCCATTTTTTGGTTTGCGGTTGCTACACGTCTTTTTTAACGCGTTGTAGTTTTTCGATTTTCTTCTTCTCTGTTGTATTTTTATGGGTTTTGCCGAGCAAGTTATACCTTTTCTCATTGTTTCTAGACCGTTATCAACGCAAGACAGGTCACCTGACTACTCTGGCGAACTGAACACAGTAGCCGAATGAATAGGCTAGCCTAGTGAACACGCTGGTTAGCTGGAAACTACCCTATGGCAATTCTCCATTCTCCCAAAAAAACCCAAATCAAAAGTTTCTAAAACAAATTATGCCCGCACATGTTTCATTTTCTACAGACGGGAAACATTTTTTCCAAGAGTATTTTCTTTCGGAGGCGTCTTGTTAGGGATACTTTGTTGGAAACATTTTGTCCTATAATCCTCTATTCAAAGGATAGTTCGCGATCAGAGCATGCTGTGCTGTCGTTATGCAATGCAACGAATTATCCGAAGGATTGTGGATGTATGTGCTTTTATGCCTACTTTTAAGTTAGTTAAAGTTAGGTGCGTCTGAGTCCGGACGTTTTTCACTCTTATCAACATCATAAACCATACCGAACGCCAGTGAAAACGAATGGGAGTCAAAACCCCAGCCGGTTCAAAAGCACACCCTGTTTCAAAAGAGCAGTCGGTTCAAAAGCGCAGCAAGTGTTTCAAAAGCGCAGCAGAAAATTTCAAATGCGCAGCAAGTGTATATTCAGTCTTTTTTGTTTCTGTTCGTTCTGGACTAGCTAGTTCAAGGTGACTTGTTAACTTCATAAATATAAAAGCTCGTGAAACTGGGTAGGAATCATTAGCGCAGTCGATTCAAAAGCGCAACCAAACGTTCAAAAGCGCAGTTCAATACAAATGGACTCAAAAGCGCAGTCAGTGATAAAATATTACACAATAGTTTAAACTGTCAAAAGCGCAGGCAACAGTTAGCTACAGACAAAATTTCACCTAAAAATAGATATAAATTTTTCGAAAACTGAGTGGGCATGTTACATGACAATAATACTTAAAAAATGCATCTCATTAGGAAAAAACGTCGTTTTTTGGCCTCTTTTTGAGTGCTTCCAAAAAGAGACAACTTGTACATGGTGCTAAGTTCAAAAAAGCGTTTTCGACTGTTGTTCCATCGTTCGTAAAATCGTTTTTGTCAATTTGCTCCGAATTCCAATGAATTTCGGTGAAGCGAGCTACGTGTTAAATCATTCTCTGAAAACCAAGATTCTTTCGTGTGCAAATCCTTTAAATTCCTTTAAAAATATAAAAAACCTGCAAATTATACATAGACATGTCGCTGAAAAGTAAAATTAAGCATTATCTGTAATTAGCAAGTTCCGAAGCAACGTTTATGCTAACGAAACATTTGACTGTGCGTTTGAAATAACTAACTGCGCTTTTGAAGCAACTGCGCTTTTGAACTGACTGCGCTTTTGAACTGACTGCTCTTTTGACCCCCAATCGGAAAATTCAGTCCCGGGACTGCCTTTTTAAATGATATTTTTTCAGTACCTAATCTTTAAAAACATTTTTTGCATAAAATGCCGCAAAACTTTGGACGAAATCAGGTTCTGTAGCTACTCAGAAAAAGATGCAAATGAAACGGAAAAGAAAGATCAGAGAGACGGTTTAATCAAACAGAAGTGGGGCTAGGCAGAAAGAAAATAGTAAATCCCTAATTTGGAACTGAATCTACCTAATACTATACTCCATTCATTTTAAGATGATCGATGCAGTGATTCCATGAAAGTAAATTTAAGACAGAAAAGCCGATATGGCTTGTTGCTGTGATGAATGAAAAAATTTTTCGTTCACGGGCGATAAACAAAAATTTCATGCCATAACCTCATTAAATGGTCAAAATTTATCAAGCAACACCCGGGTGTCAAACACAGTTCTATGGAAGTCAAAAGCGGACAAGAAGTAAGGTATTTCTATGATTTTGGCGTTCCCATTATCAAGGAGAAATTTAGCGTTTTTGTACTGTACTAAGCTTTACATTCCGTGAAAATTGTTTACGAAATTGAATCTACTTTTTTTGGTTCTCGCTGTGGCTGTCATTTTAAAGTGAATGGACTATAATCTACCTAGTCATTTTAAATTATTCACAGTACTCTCACAAAATTTTAGTGACTGAGTTTTCAAAAATTCAGTTCGAAATGTCGGAGTGTAATTTGCATAAAGTAATACATTTATCTATTGCAATTACGATTGTACGAGCCTCATCGAACAGATTACTTCGTCAAGTCGATAAAAATTGAATGAGCTTTTTGCGAAGCATATAGCATACTAGTTTATCAGAAAATGCCCCGATGGGGCAGGAAAAGGAGAATATACTTGCTTGGATAGTTGCCAAGCTACAAAAAATAGTGGACTAGATTTTTGAGAACTTGAATTAAAGTTTTAAAAAATCCACTTTTGTAATATTGGATTTTTATTCTTTCTCATTAAAAATTTTTTCATGTCTGTGGAAAGGTATATTCTGCAGCTTCGTGCATTTTCTCCTCCCATCAGTAAAATTTTTCGTATCAAAATTATATGCAAGCTAATGGTTGACTTCACCCAAACGTCGAGAAATGCTAAACCAATAGCAATAAAACATTGTAAGTTCGGACTGATCCAAATATATGCCTCTAACTCTAGCTGAAAAATACTGAGGGACTGGCATATTATAGTCATTTCGTTTTTTCAACTTATGCCTGTGATTGACAAGGCGTCCTTAAGCACCATAAAAAACCTGGGATCAGTTGCACCAACCCAATTCGCGAATAATCTGAACGTCTGGATTAAGATGCTGATCCTCAGTCGTTCTTCATACTGAGTACCCAGGTATTTTGGGTACCTGGGTACCGAGGTCAATTTCAAAAGTGAAACCTGCGTGCTACCCAGGTATTCAGGTGAACTGTTTACCTGAAAGTTTAACAAGATATTGCATGGGTAAAAGACTTATATACTCCAATGTTCAAGTACTTTAATATAGTACCCAGGTTGGGTATGCAAAATACTTGGGTAACATGAATACTGTGAAGACTGGGTACCCAGGTCATAAGATTTTCAAAATGTGAAGCACTAAAGCACTAATCGAAGAAGAGAGAAAGAGTTGAGATGCAAAAAATGGATTTTCCAAAAGAATTTAAATTTTTACTAATTCATGTCAAAAAAACCTGTTTTTTCATGTGTTTTTAGATTCTGAAAAAGTCCAGTGGTAATCATTTGACTTTTTCCAGAAAGGTATCTAGAGTGCCAGTGGAAAGGTTTACTCGCCCATCCTATGTGCATCAGTGGTTGGTAGGTGTGCTGATGCACTCAGCTGCAGAATATACTTTTACACGGACAAAAATTTTTTAGTGAAAAAGAATAAAAATCCAATATTACAATAGTGGATTTTTAAAACTTTAACTCAAGTTCTCAAAAATCTAGTCCACTCCTTTTTCTAGCTTGAAAACTATCCAAGCAAGTATATTCTTTTTTCTACCCCATCGGGGAATTTTCTAATAAACTAGTCCATATCTTTTTAGTGGGCCTCAACCATGTATGGAAACCTTCATAGAAGCACATTGAAGTTTTAAATTTGGTCATCTTCACATCAGAGAAACAATAGAAAACAATCTTAAAACTACAAATTCTCATTTTCGGTAAAAGTAAAAGATGCGTAAACAGAATGTAAAGTGACCATATCTGTTGAATTCCCCATGGTCAAACACCCTTAACCCAAAAATCACAGAAATACCTTTTTTACACAAAAGACAATTCTCTGCGTAAAGTGGGTGCGTCCATTGAATTTCCCATGGTCAAAACCCCCTTTCTCCAAAAATACGTTTATTTTCACCCAGGATAATTTTTTTTTGTGTGACGTGACTGCTTCCGTCAAATTCTCCATAGCAGAAAACCCTCTCTTCCAAAAATCACAGAAATGCATTTGTTTTTACTCAGAATAATTTTTTGTTCAAATTTACCGCATCCCCGCGGTCGGAAACTCCTTCCAGCAGAAAATCACTAAAATACGCTTGTTTACGCCCGGGATTATTTTTTTTGTGTAAAGCGACGGCGTCTATTGAATTACCCGCGGTCAAAAACTCCTTCCATCAAAAAATCATTAAAATACGCTTTTTTACGCCCGGGATATTTTTTTGTGTAAAGTGACCGCACCCATTGAATTCCCAATAGTCGAAACTCCCTTCCTCGAAAAGACTATGGAAATACCTTCGTTTTACACGCAGGATAATCAGATAACACTTTCACCCAAAAAAATGATTTTTTTGAACCCAAACGAAGGGGATTTTCTTCAACTTTGGCCACTCATATAATTTGACCGATTCGATATTTTCAGAAAATAAAAAAAAACGTTTTTAGTGGACATTTGATAGATGTACGGATAAAAGTACCAAGGTCCAGAGATGCATATCCATTGAGGAACCTGATGCAACTGGAGGCCCTAAAAAGGATGTTTTTTGCATGTTTTTGGCGCCCCACCGAGACCCATTGGAATATAGACCCCCAATGACCTCTGCCACCCCCTTGTTTTCCTATATGGCGGATATTATTCAAAAAACCTCATGTCTCTATCTATAACCGTTCTTTCTCTGGGAGGGGTTAGTCAGATTTAAGGGGGCTAAGTATATTATAGATTGACGCTACCGCACCACCTATGATGAAAGTCTACAACTGGGTGCGTTTTTGAAACATTTTTCCACCATTGGCTGCGCTTTTGAACCCCTGCGCTTTCGAACCCTACCCGATGTATTACTTCCCCGCCCGTTCTTTGTCAACATTATCTACATAGTTAATGTCTTATCAAAAGTGTTTTTTTCGTACAGTTCTACCAGACAACTGGATAGCTATCGGAGAAGACATCAAGACACGTTGTGACAAAAACATCAGCGTCCATCGAACTTTTCCGATAGCAACATTCAAATGGGTAAAAATGCCGAGGCCGAACCAGAATTTTCATCGTTTCTACAATGGCGGCCATTCCGCGATTTTCTTGGGTTGTTTGAAGGAAGGCGGAATACTTGTAAGCTCATCAGTATGATCATCGAATCCCTAGCTTCTATAATATCTCACATTGCACAAAGTGACCCAAATAGAAAGAACGTAAGAACTAAAGCTTTAAGACCGAAATATGGGAAATTGACATTCATTGGCATTCAGTTTAAAATTTAAGGTTGGCATATGTTGATAGAGTTTCAGTCAAAAAATTCGTGCTACTACAATAGAGATTTCAGCAGTTAGGCGTAGACACTCCCCAAATGAATCATGATAACCGTGAAAATCTTGAAAGAAGTTATTGAAAAATCTATAGTCTGTATTTCTTGAAATGCTTCCAAATAATGAAAGTGAAAAAAGCAAGTAGTATTTCAGATTTTTGTGATTTTCTGATAAACAGACTGGAAATTTGTGAGCATATGGACTTAACCTTTACCAATTTTTCGAGTGAAAAATTTTGCAGTAAGAACTTCATGTAAACGATTTTGACGACAGTGCTGATTTGTGTCACTTTTCTATTTTGAAGCATTTTCTAAAAAACAGACTATATATTGATGCATAAAAAAAATTTTCGTTCTGTTGAGGCAACCTTTTCCCGCTACTCGGGGCTTCAGTAAAAGTTAGGCTCGGTCTGGGACTTGAACCCAGGACCTTGCAGCTGCCGTCCGCATGCTCTAACCAACTGAGCCAACCGAGCAAGGGAAAAGGTGCTCTCTTTTTTTGCAACAATTCGTAGTTGAGGTGGTTGCTGTGACCACTCTCAACATCCCTCCGCCATCGAGTTTGACGGACCATCAAGGGCCACCAGTGTTGAGGCGACCTCTTCCCACTACTCAGCCCTTCAGTAAAAGTTAGGCTCGGTCTAGGACTTGAACCCAGGACCTTATGACTTCCGTCTGCACGCTCTAACCAACTGAGCCAACCGAGCAGCGGGAAAGGAGCTCTCTTCCTGCAACAATTCGTAGTTGATGTGGTTGCTTTGACCACTCTCAACATCCTGTTGGGCACCCTGTTGATGGCAAAGTCACATGGAGAAATCGCCATGCAAATCAAACAAATGGACGACCAGCGGCGCAGACATTTTTGCATAGAAGTGGAGTGCCACAGAAGGACCGAAAATGATAGTGAAAATCATTCTTCACTATAATCTATTTTTTATTATATTCTTGTTAGTTTTGCTGGCGTCCATAAAAATATTTCCCAGCACTTGGACTTTATTTGCATATTACCAACTGTGGTGTATCCACATTCTTTTTAGTATTTCGTCAGAAATATTTTTTAATATATTTGTTTTTTATTTAGATAATTTCGATCATCGAAGGCGGAGGGCCAAAGGCCCAGGCGCCAGCTTGCAGTCAGCAAGCCTTGGGAAACCCACTGAGGGTTATACTCAAGTAAGTTTATCGCTGACAGGATTCCTTGTCTCAGCTAGGAGACTGTGGAGCTCTCTGGTGAGGCCCCGCATCTAAGGTTAAAGTAATCTTTGTTGTTGTAGGTCTGGGGAACTGGACTGTTGCACTATCACCGAGGCTTAGCCAAGGGAGTAGTTCTAACAGGTCAGTTCAGACCAGAAGCCTCCATCTTTTCTTACGCCTCTTAAGAAAAGACTTGCACAACAAGTGGTGGCTTTTAACTCCTCACCACAGAACTTCGTAGTCAGACTAGGAGAAAAGAAATACCTCCAGGTTTCTACAGAAAGTTAGCAGGATTTAAAATGCCTAACGAAAGGATACTGAGAGGTAATGCTTTGAATAGATCACCACCCAGAGTGGCGAGTGCTGGGAATCTAGTAAATTTGGGAAACGGAAATCAGCAACAGCATGCTGCTTTAGACCCAGTGATCCCGGATCAAATTCCGGCGAGGGTTCAACTATTGCAGCAAAATGCAATGCATTTTACACGGCAAGATGCAGGCCTACCAATTGATCAGCCGGCCACCGGTGTATGCCATCGATCCCCAAGAGGCAGGTCCGGTGAATCCAAACCCAGACGCTGATGGACCACCGCCGAGAAATTTGAAAAGGTCACCACGAAAGGTTGAATTAGCAGGACCGAAGAGGGACATAATTACGCCCGAATTTCGACCAAATTTGGAAGAAAGGGACCCTGAAATTGACCGACGAATAGAGAGGATCCCGCAGGAGCAAGAGTGATTCCGGCCACAGGAAAGAGCTCCCGAAATGTTCAATCAAGAGTTGGCGACGCAGCTACGCAAATTGAAAGGGACTGTTGAAGCATTATTGACATCATCCCGAATGCCGCCACTGAGGACAATAAAAGGGAAGCCGACAGTCAACGACAGGAGCTGGATAGACAGGTTAGACCATGTAATAGGGGTGGAGAAAGAGACAACCCTCTCTATGCTGAAATAAATGCAGGGGCAGGGCCTAGTAATAGGCCTGAAGTTGATGAAGGGTGAAGACTCAACTTTGAGCCCAAAAGTAGGAGAGGTCCAGCTAGAGATTTTCGATTCGAGGGAGCTGAGCAATCAGCAGACCTCAGGAATCCAAATCAGATAGCTTCACAGCATCTAACTTTAACAAGAGTGGTCTATGATGGTAGAGGAAATATAGTTGATCCAAATACCCTTAGACCAGATCAACTGGCATGTTTCCCATATAGGGACTATAAGTTTGACAGAGACAACATACCATCAAATCAAGGAGGTGTACCACCTCAACGAGATCCAAATAGAGTTATGCTGCAATCCCTCAACTCTGATCTTGATCCAGTGTTAACAGCAGCTTATGATCAGAGAGAAATGCCAACAAATAATTTGGCACAAGAGATTGTGGTTAGGAATATCGTTAAAGGTGTGTTACCCAAACCGTTCGATGAGGGTATGGTAAATCAGCAGGTGCTTAGCTTCTTAACAGCACTTGAGGGGGAATTCTGTAGGGATACACCTGAATCAGCCAAGTATGAAGCACTGCTAAGGCTTTCTAAAGGTAGACTAAAGGCTGTTGCAGGAGACAACATGACCTATAGGGAGGCCAGGAGAGCCATTATAAATGTCTTTGCACCTGAGTGTAACCTGGAAATGTTAACCAGGGAGTTGTTTGAGATCCAACAGAGACCTAATGAACAAGCCCTAGAGTTTCTAAAAAGGGTCAGTATCCTAGTGGAACTAGTCAAGGGTGATTTAGACTATCAATCAAAACAGAGACTGATTATTGACGCCTTTATATATAAAAGTGATCCCACGTTTCAGTCTGAACTGAAAAATTCAAAACATACCTTTAGAACCTGGTATGACTTAGCAGTAGAAGTTCATGATATTGAACGCAGGTACAAAAATGCCTTTGAAAGATATGGACCTAAGGGTACACAGCAGGACCCCATTGTTATTAATGAAGTAGGTATGCCTAGTGGGCATGATCCTAAAATTGCCGTAGTTGCTAGGAATCAGTCAGAAGGATATCAACAAGGCCAGAGACAAAGGTTTCGGCAACCATATCAAACTGTAGGTAATCATGTACCGGCCCAAACCCTAAGGTCAAGGAGTGATTCTCCTGAAATAGAAGAGATTCCAATTCAGGAAGCCCCTAGGGCTCAGACTGAAAAAGGTAAGAAGGAATCCCTTCTGTTAAAAATTTCTAAAGAGATGGTACAACTGGTTGAAAGGTTCGACCAGCTTCAGCAAAAGGTTGATAGTAGGCAAATGGAAAATCGGTCTGATGTGGCCATACCCGGCACCAGCCAGGGAGGTCAAGTTTCCCGAGATCTGACAAAGCCATGGTGTGAGTTCCATAAGAACATAACACATAATACTGCAGACTGCAGGACATTGAGAGTGTTGTCGGAGCGCAGCAGCAGAGGCAGAGCCAGCTTCCCTAGCTTCAACAGAGGAGGCTTCAACAATTTTGCTAGAGGTAACTATAGAGGTAGAGGAGGTTATCCAAATGCCAATTTTAATAGTAGAGGTAGAGGTGTGTATAATATAGGCTATTCACGTTACCAGGATAGCCATGAGAGTTACCAACAGAATTCCAATTACAACAAATTTCTGGAATTCAGAAGGCAAAAGGAACTGCAGAAGCAGTTCCAACAGATGCAGCAATACCAGCAGCAAGCACAGCAACATCAGCCACCTCAGGCTATTATGAGTCCAACTCAGACTCTTCAACAGGGTCAATTCACAAATCAGCCACCCCAGAAGGATTATTCGAGTGTAATGGTTGCAAGGCAATCACAAATGAGTCCTTTAGGTGAAGTAAATCAGAGAGTGAACTGCCCAAATGTTGTATTAGGTAGCATTGTTCAAATGAATGCAATTGCGCCACAAATGGTAGTACCAACGGTACAAGTAGTAAAGAGGGGCACACCAGCTAGTCCTCAGGAAATACATTTGCTGGATACGTACCCCCGAACAGCCCAATTCCACATTGAGGTTATTATAGGAGGTCGTAAGACATTGGCTCTAATTGACACAGGAGCTCAGTGTACTGTCATGTCAGCTAAGTTTCTGAAAGAAACTTTGGGCCCGGATTACACTGAATATCCGAGGATATTAAATGTTACTGTAGCCAACAGTAAGACAGTCCAAGCCCATGGGTATATCTAATTTAGGATGGATACATTGTGGGGACAGTTCCCCGTAAAAGCTATTGTAATTCCTGAAGCAGGTGAAAATGTAATTGTGGGAACAGACTTTTTGGCTCATCCTCAGGTAGCAGCCATAATAGATTTCAGGAATAGGATGATGATGCTCAACAACCATCAGCAACAGATATACCTGATGCTGGACCAGCCCCAAACAAATTGCCGAAACGTCATGACCATGAGCGCCACAGAATCAGCGACGAGCGCCGCTGACCAGTATCAGCCAAAGATTTGCCTGCTAAAGGTTTCGGTGCCAGTAGTGAGTGTGAATCCAATCTACTTACCTAGTGGTACTGATATACTTCTGAAAGCAAAACTTTGGGATAAGGTAGGCGAAAATCGCCTTAATGGAATCATAATAGAGTCTGAAGAAAATGAAGAAAGGTTCCACATTGACAGTAGCATAGTAGATGGTACTAAAGATGATTTTGTAGTTATGGTATCTAACAACACAGGGTCAGGATGCCATTTGAAAAGAAATCAAATAATTGGCCATACTAATTCAGTGTTGTGTGGTACCGATAACCAAGATCAACTAAAGGGTAAGATAGTTGAGGATTTGGAGAAGCTGCAAACCTGTGCAGTCCAATGTAGACCTGATTCGACTCAATCGGATGAGAAAGAATTCAAGGAAGCTTTGTACAGTATGCTGGCTAAATCCAACAAACCATCTGAACAATTGGAACAAGCTTTACGATGTCTCGCAAAATATAGAGACGTGTTCAGCTTGCCCAATGATCCTCCAACTACTACACCCTACTTAACCTGTAAAATAAATACAGGGAATGCAGCACCTATGGCAAAAAAGTACCACAGGACTGTCAGCCACGGAAAGGGAATGACTGTCAGCCACAGAAAGGGAATGCTTGGCAATAGTGTATGGTTTAAAGTTATACAAGCACTACTTAGTAGGTCATAGAGTGATCATAAGAACTGATCACAAACCATTTTTGTCTATGAAGGTCAACACCATGACCAATGGTAAATTGAAGAAATGGTACTCATTCATCTCTCAATTCAACCATAAACTAGAGTATGTGCCTGGAAAACAAAATGCCATGGCAGACTTTTTGTCAAAGATGGATGAACCAGACAATCAAGCGGAAAAGATACCGCCAAAATGAGAACACATGTTCTCAGGGGATAAACGAGAGTCTGGAAATCTGAAGGATCTGGAGGCACAACTAATTGAGAAAAAGCATCTCAATTTGGTGAAGAGATTCAGAATTCTGACAGATCGGAATCCTGAAGACGGTATTCCATTATTTTCAGAGCCAAAAAGTAAGAAAAATCAGAGGACTGATATAAGTCCGAGATTCACCCAAATTTATCCAGAAGATTCTGAGGGTGATCCAGAATCAATCTCACCTGCAGACTTGGTAAATGCCGTAACTACAAGGAGCATGGTGAAAGAAGTGGAGAAGAGTAATCAGGCTCAGATCCAGCCTGACGGCAATCAGGGCAAAGAAAAGGTAAGTAGGGGAAACCAGGAAAAAGGCGAGGAAAAAAGAGTTACCTGATTATACCCAGAAAAAGAACCTGAGTTTACTTTGGCAGACACGAAAGAAACTGAGTTGCCAAAAGGGCTAATTAGAGATGATCTCATGGCCCTCTTGCAGAGAAAAGATGAGGTATTAAAACCATACTTTGATAGATTGGGTCCAAATGGGACAACCAAGTATCATAGTGGATTTTATATCCAGAATGAAGTGTTATACCGCGAAGCCCGACAGGGATTGGATGATCAAGTGGTCGTCCCATCCTGCCTAAGGACAATACTTTGCACCAGTACCACGGTGCCGTAATGATGACTCATCAGGGGTTCAAAAGGACCCTTGCTATGATTAAGAAACGGTTCTGGTGGCCTGGAATTGAGAAGGGTGTCAGGCACTGGATAAAGTTTTGTCCAGTATGTCAAATAGCTAATCAGGGAAATACGGAAATTCCTCCACTGATACCAATTATTCCACAAGGTCCCTTTGATATAGTATCAGTGGATATCGTGAGTATTTCTCCACTTAGTGAGAAGAGACTGTATATCATAGTCTTTCAGGACTATTTTACAAAGTGGGTTGAAGCTGAACTGATCCCAGATCAGTCGGCTAGCACCCTTGTAGATACTTTTCTACAATCAATTGTATTTAGACACAGGACTCCAAGGAGATTACTCAGTGATAGAGGAGGTTGTTTTACCTCAGATCTAATGAAGAAGATCTGCAAGTTACTAGAGTGTCAGAAAATCTATACGACAGCCTACCATCCACAAGGAAATGGTATGGTAGAAAGGTTTAATCAGACACTCATTAAGCAGCTCAGAAAGGTGGCCATTGAGGAAAAAGATAATTGGCCAAGATACTTGAGAGCTGTGGTGTTTGCTTATAATGCCACACCACATGCAGCAATAGGGCAATCCCCATTTTCATTGCTTAGAGGTCACGAGGCAACCTTCAGGTTAAACTTATCGAAAGCATACGATATTGTAATGCCGGACAGCAATGCAGAGGCATACAAATTCGTGTTGACCAATCATTTAGTCAACCTTTACGAGGATATTGCTAAAAATATCCAGAGCGCTGCCGAAAAATCGAAGAAATACTTCGATAAAAAGTCCAAACAAAATGGGTTTAAAGAAAAGGACTGGGTTCTGCTCAAAGTAGACAAGCAGAAAAAATTAGGACTACCATGGTCCGGTCTGTTCATAATTACGGACATTTCGCGAGAAGCAGAAAATGTTGTCACCATTGTACATTGGGACAATCCGCTAAATCCCCAAACTGTTTCAATCAGCAGGTTGAAACATTTTCATTACGAGACCACTAGGGTCTTGCCACAAATAGCGCGAGCCAATCAGGATGCGCCACGTGACGAAAACATGTCACTTCCCAATATGGCACAAACAGTTACAACTGGAGCGCCAAACCAAATCAAACCATTTGGAAATTCGCCCAAGGCAAATCTATGCTGGATCTCGCGCTGATTTTATTTTTATTCGTGTACATATCTCACGCCTGTAGGTACTCATTTTAAATTAAATAAGTATTATTTTGTAATATTTATCGCCTTTATATAAATTGTATTAATTTTATAAATTTTTTCTATTTATCTCAGACTTTGGGAAAAATTCTTCGGAATTTTAGACCAAAGTGTCAACCCAAAATATTTCTGATATTTTTTTTCAAAAAATATAATTTTCAAATTTTTCATTTTTTCTAAAATCAAATAATAGCTGCCCTGCTTATCTGAATTCTAAACTACCATCGGAAAGAAGAAGTAAAACATTCCCCAAATCACACATAAAAAGGAAATTAGCAGAACTGCTAGATTATACTTTTTCAGCATTTAAAATTTTTTAAAATTTACAAACTTATTATTCGAAAAGAAAAACATTTCGAAGCGAAAGGAAATGGGAAAAGGCGCGCAGAACCGCCAACAAGCTTCGATGCCCAAGTGGTCGCACACAGAGTGCCACGTTGACTACGGAAGACCCCAGCACTGGCAAGATAACCAGTTTTTCTTCATTGACGTTAAGTTTCGAACTTATTTTTATCAAATATTCTTGGAAATCGCAGGTAAT
Organism: Romanomermis culicivorax; assembly: GCA_963922205.1. NCBI lineage: Eukaryota > Metazoa > Nematoda > Enoplea > Mermithida > Mermithidae > Romanomermis > Romanomermis culicivorax. The sequence goes on along the minus strand of CAWUHX010000103.1, from coordinate 243,822 downwards.
GCCCAGAAGTCACTGGAAGACCAGCTCGGCGCCCCAAAGGACAGACAAGGTTATAACTTAGAGGGAACAAAAAACGGGAGTACTGAGAATCAGAAGCTCAAAGCCAATCAAGGAATTTCCAAATTTGGAAATATACCTGATACCACCGAGAGCTAGAGGATTCAAGGGAAACCTAGAACCTTGGGTTCAGCCCGTTCAAAGTTTTATCATCAAAAATTTATCAAAAATTAATTATTTTCAAATCAAATTATATCACTTTTTTGATATCTAAATTATTAAAAATTATCAATCTCGAGCGCTATAAAAATTGTAAATACAGCACCATAAATGGAACGTAGTTGGTTGCTCAAGCAGCTGGTCAGAGATTGGTGTCCGATCAAGTGGTGGACAATAGGATCAGGTCTACCCTTCCAAACATATAGAGGTAGCAAGGGTAAGATTTGGTAAGGTGTTAGTTGCCTACCAGCTCAATGTTTGTATATCAGTGGCTCACCTAACAACCCTGCACTAAATTTATTTTCTGCGAAACTTAACCTGCTTGGTGTTGTGGTGCTGGTGTAGTAACCCGAAAAATACACTGAAAAAGGGGAATAAGCACTAAAATTAATAGTATCTTTAATGTTTAGATAACAACATCAAAAGGGTCATGAGAATTCACGAACTGGACCAGTGGTTCAAAGCCACTTTTGGATACTGGCTGGCTAATCCCAAGGAACCTCGAATGGTAGACATCGGGAAAGTCAGCCAGGTACTCCACTTTATCCGAGAAGTATCAATCTTCAGAGGACAACCAGTTTGTGGATTTGACGTAGAAAAAGTCCATCAGGATAAGGTCCCGGCCTTGTTCAAAACGAGAGAGGTCGACAACCAATGGGAAAAGAATTTGCCCGCTACGTAAGCTTCGCACTCACCAACAGTCAAACGTATGTTATTGATACAACAACCTTGATGCTCAAGGAATGGACAAGCCTCCACGACTTCCTCAATTCTGACATGTTGTTCACCGGATATTTGGTACTGGAGGACTTGGTAAGTATCTATAATTATCAGGGCGAGATAATAAGGACAGGGACAAAACTGTCCCCTTAATGGAATATCTTAGGAAGACCAAGGGTTGCTACTTTGATTTAGACCATTTCCCCTTAACCATGGTAGGGGTTAACCTGGAGAAAAAGTGTTTTCAAACAGGTATTTGTCCCAAAACCTTTCAGTTAAAGGGACTGTTCACGAAATTTTATTTAATAGACCTGGGCCCTTACCAATATGATTTTTCACTAAAGGCGAACGGTGATCCGTTTGCCAAGAAAGGAATATTGCCGGAAGAGCTTAGGTATGCAGCTCTAGACGCATATTATTCGTTATTGGTTATGTTTGCCGCGATTCACTATGGCATGGCGGATCAACTGCTAATGCAAGTGCAGATTTTCGACCATGACAAGGTTGATCCCGAACAGATCAATACTGTTACCTTACATTTTTATCAACAATATCTAATGATACCAGGCAAGGTAAACAGAGAAATGAGGCTCGGCTCCCCAGTAATGGAAACTGATCAGGTACAGCCTAATATGGTTTACTATATGAAGAAATGTGAAATGTACAACCATTGGGCAGTACAAATGCAGGGACATAACACCGGTTATTATATTGCACCTACAGAGTGTAACCCCGTTCATCCTCAAGGCATTCAGTTACCGAGTGGTTTTTATCCGCTACTCCCCAGAGATAGCAAACCACTAAAGGATGATGGGTACACTGAAGATAGTGATCCCGACGAAATCAAGAATGTACAAATACCAGACTGAGTTAATATCGCCAAAGATATCCTGGAAAATCTCAAATCAGGTGGAACCTATTGGGATTTAGATGGTAAGATCTCTTTGACGCTTTATGGAAACACTAAGCTATACTGGCAACAAGCCAGGAAGCCGGATGAAATTCCACAGGAAGTTTTTTCTGCTAATAACCATTACCCAGTGGGTATAGAAGGCCATAGGCAAGCCTATAAGACGAATTTTTATACGCCAAATTTGGCCAAAATATCCAGCATATTAGATGCGTGAAACTTTCCCGAGTTAGAGGTCATCTGTAAATTCATGCCTTTGGCCTATCATTTGGCATGGCCTCATTCAAGAGCGGAGTGCGATTATGAAACTAGTGCACTGCTAAATTATAACTTTTTTAATAGTTGTACTAGGGAAGGCCAGGAAATGATAAAACGCATGTCCTGGAAGTCAGGCGACTTCCTGGCTTATTACTTAGAGTTAGCAGCTACGTTACCGCCGTTGGAACCCCGTTTTCCAGCCAAAAAAGGGGTATACGCTTGGCAAAATCAGTTTGGATTCGTCCCGCTACGATTTAGAGAAGCCGAAGAAATTTTACAAATTGGCGATGACAAATCGTTACTAAAGGACGAAGCTTACAAGGTTAATCCTTACTTTTATGCAACTTTTTACTACGTAGGTTTTGAGACTTTGACACCGGGACTGTGGTATCCGATGACGGAAGACGCACAGCAGACCGATTACCCAACAACTTACGCACCGTGAAACCTGCTCGAACTCAGACCAGAATTCGTCAGCAAAAGTTTCCGGGAGAGACAAATTGCTTCAGAAATGCCTGGGTATACGCTAACTTATACCCCAGCGGGTGAGTTGGTATCTAAAGTACCGGTAAATCGTCCCTCTACTTCCCAAACGGCACAAGCCAGACGGTTGGGACAAGTTGAAACGCAGCCGCAAGCGTCAGCGCGGGTGGTCAAAGCAAAACAACCAGCTTTGGACACCGATGCTACGCAAGCAGCTGCAGTAGCAGTTGTGGTGCCGCCCCCAATACAATCAGCAGTGGCACAGCCGACTCAGGTAACTCAGGTACAGCAGCCTGCAGAGCCTGAGCCAGAAGTCGTCACCATTATGCAATCGGTACCTCCGGCACCAGCTGTTTTGCCAGCTAAAGTAAAGAAACTTTTGCCGAAGATACGAAATTCAGACTCTGAGTCCAGTTCAGAGGAGGATGTTGAAGAAGAGGAAGAAGAAGGTGAGATTCTGGAGTCTGAGGGCCAGACATCGGAGAATAAAGATGCGATGGAGGTCAAAACTCAGAAACAGGCTGTTGAGGAGGAAAAGATCCAGACTCAAATAGATGAAGCAGTGACTAAAATGTCGGGAATAGATGTCAGACTGGATAAGATGCAAGAAGCATCCCAGGAGATACCTGTAAATGCCAAGGATCCTAAGGATCATCATCAGCAAGCAAAGCATGAGGCCCTATAGGCCAAAATACAGGAACAAAGAAGGCTGACGCAGCAGGAATTCCTGCGTCAGAAGGCACTTCAAAGAAAGCTGATGGAGCAGGCTTTAGCCGATGACAGCTCAGATTCAGCCATAGCAGTGACAGAGCTGATGAAAAGAGGAAAAATAACTCAGGAAAGAATCCCTGGAGTGTATTCCCCAGAAAAAGTTCAGCAGATGTTAGCTGAAGGCATGTTGGAAAAATTTATCCGACACTTGGCCAGAGAAAAGGTAAGGTGCAGGAAAAGGCTAGGTAAGGCCAAAGCACGCAGACTTGCAGCTCAAGATCAGAAGCAACAAGGAGCGGCTGCCACCAGTTCCAAAAATGACACTTAGGATATGGCTGAGGAAACTACAACCCCCCCCCCCCCCCGAATTTTTGACAAGTTAAAAGTCGAGAACGGAGACTACTAAAAGTCAAACGAGGACGGAGACTGCCAAGAGTCAAACGCAAACGGAGACCTCCAAAGGCCAGATGAAATCAGATAGGACAACAGCGTCCACTACATCGTACACTCAGACGCGAACAGTATTGAAAACTGGCAGAGAGGTTAGTACGGCATCTGGCAAATCTAAGTTTGTTCCAACAAGCTATACCGCCAAAAGTAGTAAACCTGCGGGAAGCGTGTTGGTAAAGCCCGATCTTGAATCGGAGGAGAAGTTGATCAAGAAGGTCAAACTGAATGTGGTGGTTAAGAAACCCAAAAGGGAGCCACAGCAGTTTGTCACTCCTGGTCCATTGGCAGAAACTCTGATTGATTATTGGGAGTGGCAACGAGGACAAAGGCGCCTAATTGGGCCGATCTCATTCGAAAATCCAGAGGTCGCCAATTATTTGGCCTTTGATGGCCAAGAACGGCCAATAATTTATAGAATGGTCAATGATGCCATGGCCGAGATTCATGACAGTTATGGCCAACAATTCGAAAGGCAGGCTGGATTCATGTTTGACGGAGAACGCGTCCCTGAGGAAATTTGGGAGTGGATTATTTTAGTTCTTATTCCCAGATGGCTTCAGGACTACGACGCTTCAGACGTCTTTACGGCCATTAGGTACATGACCTTATTGATCTTTTTACAGTTGGATTTCGCGCTGATCACGCCAACGGCAATTGGTACATGGTATGCCCAGGCATGTTCGTTTGCAAATAGAAAACTGGTCATTGAGGCCCAGGGAAACCACGTAGACGAGGCCTACATTGCAGCCTTTAATCAATATATCTTTATGGGCTTGCAGAGGTTAAACCAAATGGGTGTTAAAAGGAAGGCACCAGGCGATGACAGACCGCAAGCTGATAAATATCAGCCAAGGACTGCCAAGAGCCCAAGTAGGTTTAAAGTGCCTAGACTTCCTCAGGCTAGGAAACAGCTGCTGGCGACACAACAATCATCTACTGCGACCAGCCAGAGGTCGTATAGTGAAGCTGCTAGCACTTCATATAAAAGTCCGCTTTCTAGATCAGAATCAACATCATCAAAATCTTTAAATTCAACTTTCCGGACTCAAAAACTGCAACTCAGCAGCTCCACTGGCAGTGGTCCAGCGCAAAGGCAACAGGTGAGAGACAACATGTTCTCAAACCCGGCCCCATACAGGGGTAGACTGGGGTATGACCGAGGTTAAGCCAGAGGAAACTTCAGAGGGCGCCCTCAGCGACCCTTCAGAGGCCGAGGAAACTGGCAACACCAAGGCCAAGACCTGGATGTGCAATTCTACAATCCGAACTTTCAACAGCTTGGTAGACGCGGCAGAAGTCAGCAAGGCCAAAATCAGGGCCAGGATGGAGGTCAGACCCAAGGCCACGCGGACCAGAGGGGATACTATTGAGGAAGGCCTTGAGGAGGCTATCGAGGCGGCAGGCAGCAGCAGTAATTAGCCGCACATATTTTGGCCCAGAAATTTATCTTTTTCGCAAATATATTTTTACTAATTTCATTATATACAAAATCCAAAAATACTAATAAAATCACAAAATCCAAAAAAATCAAAAAATTACAAAATCCAAAAATATTATTCAAAGTTCGGTGCTGCTGGCCAACTAAAATTTTCTTTTTGACAAACCGGTGCAAAATGCAACTGTAAAAAACATTTTTCAAATTTTGGCCACAATTTTATGCTCAATTTTTAGCACATTTTAAATTTTGTGATACTCGTACATTCCGCCTCATCTTTGTTGTATCGTAAAATATAATCTCGTATTTTGATTTAATTTAGAAAAATAGAGACGGGGGAAAACTATTTGCATGTGGTTAGACCCATGACCAATGACTTGCCACAGCATGCAGACTGAGCAGCCAAACCCGAAATCGACCCAAGTCGGCACTGACGTCATTGTCATACTCCTTAGGACAGGAGGTTATTCCATCAAAGCTGAGGTCAAAATGGGCGTCACTTGCCAGCCATTGCGGCAAAGTCCTTGGTATTTGTTGTGTCCAACAACCACCACAGGAGTCCGATTAGGACAGACTGTGAAAGGGGAGTCCGAGTGAGACAAACTGTAAAAACAGGAGTCAGCTGGAGCAGTAGATTTTTTCTTTTTGATTAATTCTTTTAATGCCGGGGTAACCCGGCCGAAAGTTTTTTTTCTACCTCCTGTAGGTCAGTTTCGATGCATGAGGGATGTTGGGCACCCTGTTGATGGCAAAGTCGCATGGGGGAATCGCCATGCAAATCGAACAAATGGACGACCAGCGGCGCAGACATTTTTGCATAGAAGTGGAGCGCCACAGAAAGACTGAAAATGATAGTGAAAATCATTCTTCACTATAATCGTATTTTTTATTATATTCTTGTTAGTTTTGCTGGCGTCCATAAAAATATTTCCCAGCACTTGGACTTTATTTGCATATTACCAACTGTGGTGTATCCACATTCTTTTTCGTATTTCGTCGAAATATTGTTTAATATATTTGTTTATTATTTAGATAATTTCGATCGTCGAAGGCAGAGGGCCAAAGGCTTAGGCGCCAGCTTGCAGTCAGCTAGCCTTGGGAAACCCACCGAGGGTTATACTCAAGTAAGTTTATCCCTGAGGGGATTCCTTGTCTCAGCTGGGAGACTGTGGAGCTCTCTGGTGAGGCCCCGCATCTAAGGTTAAAGTAATCTTTGTTGTTGTAGGTCTGGGGAACGGGACTGTTGCACTATCACCGAGGCTTAGCCAAGGGATTAGTTCTAACAGGTCAGTTCAGACCAGAAGCCTCAATCTTTTCTTACGCCTCTTAAGAAAAGACCTGCACAACAATCCCTCCGCCGTCAAGTTTGACGGACCGTCAAGGGCCACCAGTGTTGAGGCAACCTTTTCCCGCCACTCGGGGCTTCAGTAAAAGTTAGGCTCGGTCTGGGACTTGAACCCGGGACCTTGCGGCTACCATCAGCATGCTCTAACCAACTGAGCCACCTGAGCAGCGGGAAAGGCGCTCTCTTTTTGCAACAATTCGTAGTTGAGGTGGCTGCTTTGGCCACTCTCAACATCCCTCCGCTGTCGAGTTTGACGGACTGTCGAGGGCCACCAGTGTTGAGGCAACCTCTTCCCACTACTCGGGGCTTCAGTAAAAGTTAGGCTCAGTCTGGGACTTGAACCCGGGACCTTGCAGCTACCGTCGGCACACTCTAACCAACTGAGCCAACTGAGCAACGGGAAAGGTGCTCTCTTTTTTTGCAACAATTCGTAGTTGAGGTGGTTGTTGTGACCACTCTCAACAATTCCAAGCACAATCCGCAAAACAGATAGACTTCTAGCATGTATAGTCTGTTTTTTGTAAAATACTTCCAAATAGAAAAGTGACACAAATCAGTACTGTCGTCAAAATCGTTTACATGGAGCTCTTATTGTAAAATTATTCACTCGAAAAATGTTAAAGGTTAGGTCAGTAAGCTCACAAATTTCCAATCTTATATGATATAATGTTTATCAGAAAATCGTGAAAGCCTGAAATACTACTTGCTTTCTACTTTCATTATTTAGAAGCATTTCAAGAGAAACAGACTATAGAACTTGAAATGTTTATTTTAGATGCATTACTTTTATGAAAAAAACTCTTTTTCTCGATGATTTTACCACACTACACTCATTCTCAAGAGATCGATGCAGCGGTGTCCCAGTCAAACTTTTATATAAAATAAAGGAAAGATTGTTGACTCTATTGACTAAATTTTTCATCCATGATACAGACATCTTGGTCATCACTGTTTTCAATGATTTCAATATTATCGAATATGATTTCCTGATCTACATTGAGGCGGCGTTTGCCAGAATTCCGACCATTGCATTGATCATTTTCGCATAAAGAGAGTATAGAATATACTAATAATACAGATTTTTCGAAGTGGGACTGCTCAGAAATGCACTCAAAGAAATCATCCCTCACGATTGAGGAATTCTCAAAATCACTTCCATTGATTCGCGGAATATGGAAAACTCAATAAAATACTTAAACTGCTCAACACATGCTTTTTTGATTTTTATACCAGGACCATGAGTAATTTCGATTCAGGGAACAATAATTTGTACACATGAGTAGCTGGCATCTTGAGAAGCTCTCTTTTTTTGGTCCCCACAATCTCGGAAGATAAATAGCAATTGATCATATAGGCGAGATTTACAAAGAAGCTTTTTTGTATTAAATCTTCACTTTTGACGGTGTTTTGGATAGCAATAAGTGATTACTCTACTAACAATTTCCATGCTGAAAATCTTTCTGTAACGTGCTGAATTCTATAGCCAGGCCTGCATTTGGATGGTCAAAAAACTTTTATGAATATAAGCTTTATATAGCTTGGTGTTATGTAGATCATAGACTTAAACCGGTCCATAAACTTTAGACTTGATTGAATTAGTTTACTATAGTCCACTAGGAATAAAAAAACAGCGAAATTAATTTGATGCGGATTTTTGTTTGCCCGTATATAATAGAACTGAATCTTTTCGAATGATACACAATGAATTCTGTTCATGTTTTTCAAGATCGACGCCAAGGTTTTATTTAGGAAACAGATTCTCGAGTATTTTCCAAAATTTTTCAGGCTCCACATTTCGACGTAATCCGATATATTATCAATCAGTTCGACGCCAAAGTTATCTCTATGATTTCTTATGTTTGTTGAATATTTCGACAATTTTCATCACTTATCACTGCTATCTGAACAATTGTTTGTTGAACGATTGTTCCACAAACAATCCGAGAGCAGTTATTGGAGAGTTAGAGTTGAGTAATTTTTGAAAAGCAACAAAGATCTTTGCGAGGTAGCAATTAGTTTCGATCCTCTGCCCTGGTATGTCCATACACGCCCATGTGTCCTGCTATGTTAGAATATAGACCTATTATATAATGTTGTGGAACAGAAGGCCGAAATTAATACTTATGATACCTTGGAAGAAACCATTCAATTTTTTAAACACAATTAAATTTTCGTTGTAAATCAGAGAAAATTGAAGTTTTGTCACAGAAAATTAAAATTTCATCATCATTTAAAATTTACTTCACTGCCGTCACTCACATAAACTTGTCCTATAGGCACCATAAAAGCTATTAGAATTTTCTTTTTGCTTTGTTAAAGGTTGCTGATCAATGGTGCGGTGTACCATTTAATGTCCGTCAAATGCATAACAATGACTTGACTCGATACTTCGAAATTGGATCCTTCACCCAAAATCCAGATAGAGTTGGTTTTTTAAACAGTGCTCAATATGTACTAAAAGGCTTTGTTCATCGGCTTGCCAAAACAATCGAAGACATAGTTCACGTTAAGGATCGTGCAAGTTTCTTCACGGATTATATTAAGGATTGGCAATCGACGGATCATACTGGATGTTTTCCAGCACTATTTGGTTCTTTTCATCAACTGATGTTGCTGCAACCAAGTACGACTCATTATAATTATCTACTTGTCAGAAATGTACTCTCATTGTCTACTGTGTTGTTCTATTCAGAATCTATAAAATTAAAGAAAACTTAAAACAGTGGCGGTCCCAACCTAGAGAACTTTCTATAGTATCTGCAAAAATTCACTCATGTAAAAAATTAAATACAAAGATATATAATGTTACAAAAATAGGCGTAGTTGAGTGAGTTCATAATCCAGTACTACATGGGCCGACAAAAAATCGTAAAATGTGCTAGCTTTCTAGTTTTATCATTTGGAAATTTTAGTAAAATCATTTTTAGCTTATATGTTTATGCATTCTACAACTCGAATTCCAATTCTTGTCGGAACATGCAATGTGAAGCAGAATTTTATCTCAAGACACCATATGGTTGGTTTTTAACTTGATATTGTTGAATGATTCTACATAATTTAAGAAAATTGAATGATTCTTGAGCACACTTTTTCAGCAGGTTAATGCTAAAAATTATTCATCAACCAATTAAGTCCTAACACATTGAAGGAAAAACTCATACAGTCCTTATATTCGACATTTTAATTATCACAAATGATCGAAAATAGCCTAAGATTCATATTTGTCTAGTAAATAATCAAACACAAGGCTGACTAACTAATGTAAATAATCAAACACAAGGCTGACTAACTAATGCAAGAATGGCCATAGAAAATGGGATATTATTAATCATAGTTCGCACAAAAAGCCACCGGCCGATATACAAAAAATAATCAATCAGCTAACGTCAATACGTCAATCATTCACCACTCTCGTTCATCACTTTAATGGGAAAATTGCTCAGAAAATTTTAATTTTTTGAATACCTGCTTGAATCTTGATATCGAATTTAGAATAAAAATTTATGTTTTTTCCAACACTGAACATCATCATGTTAATTCTTTGATCCGTGACCCAGAATGTGCACAGATATCATGGATAAAATGTTGGCTTGGGTTGAGTTTTGGTTCAGGTCGGGTCGGGTCGGGTCGGGTCGGGTCGGGTCGGGTCGGGTCGGGTCGGGTCGGGTCGGGTCGGGTCGGGTCGGGTCGGGTCGGGTCGGGTCGGGTCGGGTCGGGTCGGGTCAGAAACTATCTGTCCGATGAGCAGTAAGATACATGAGATAAACTACGCAAAAAATACAAACAATTGGGAAAGGATGTCACATTCAGAATTAGTAGCAGTGGGTAGTACAATTAAATGGTTCAACTACATCAGGGGCCGGTTTCTCAAAGAGTGTCTAAAGTTACATGCGTATAACTTTAGACATGTCCACGTTGAACGGACTTTAGATGCATCTAAACTTACACGGAACTTGTAGTCATTTAAAGTTAGATGGGTGAAATAGATGATACGTGTTTCTCGCCAATAAATTAGATGCATGGAAGATTCAGTAAACATTGATGTTTATGTTGCATCTGTGTACTTCCCCAACTGGGAAGTTCCACGGGTCACCCGCCCTGGCTCGAGAGTGGGCTGAGCTTTGGGCTGTAGAAAAATATTATCGAGCCGAGCCGGGCCAGAGGGTTTAGGACTGAGGCTGCTGTGGGTGTTGATAAGTTGAGACTGACCTTTGGGTTTATACAAAGGAAGTTGCAACAGTTCTTTGACCATAGGCTAACAGAACACAAATACAACAAACTCTCTCACTGGACTCTCAGATACCATCACCAGTACTTCCCTAAGTCTCAGGCAGAACACGTTCCTCAGGAGATCCTACCCTGATCTCCAATCCTATCCTTATTGAACTTCCACTACGCTCACAAAACAATACAATTACTGTGTCGAGCTTGTATTGGGTTGATAAGGCGATGACGTCAATATCATAAAAATATGTAAATAAACGACAATAGGGTTACGCATCGACATAACCAAAAACCAATAATGAAAAATACATCAAAAATACGCAAGACAGTGGTACGATAAATCTATGTAAATTTATGTTTTTCTTCTTGCCACTTTTCGTTGCATCCACCGCCTGCCTGTGCTCCGACGTCGGAAGTTGAACACGTGCACCTACAGTAGCCCTGACAGGACCATAAAAGCCCGAAAATTTATACAACTATTTACGTTTACAAGTGAACTCCATTTTACAAGTGAACTCCAACAAACGTCCATTTACTGTATGTTTCCTAATTTGAAATTTGATAGAATTTCACTGCTGTTATTTTTAGTGTGTATTTAATAATTGAAATGTTATCATCAGCATAATTACTATTTGTTTCAGATGCAGTTTCAGCTATTAGCAATACTGTTCAGCATTCTGACGAATTTGAAGACTCCTGTTACCAGCATGCATCTCTTCTGTGGTCAAACTTTATTGATTAGTTCATCAGAAATGGAGATAAGGCATCTTATGCACTGTTTTTTTGCATGGCTCGTTTCGCCATTTGGCGAAAGAGGTCACCTTTTTTTCATTTTCATTTTCATTTTTCAGCGATTTTCTTCAACTTACCTTTTCACTCAAAAATAAGTACACAGATGCGTTAATCATGCTTCTTTGGCTTTGAAAAATTTAATATATACAGAGGGAATAAAAAATTGAAAAAATAGACTTTTTTTAGTTCAGATATTGGTAACAATAAATTAACTGATTTCTTAATTTTCAAGTATTGATTTTCAAATTATTTAAAAGCTCAAATCATTAAATTCCGAAAAAAATTGGCTGCAAAGTGCAAACACCTCAAATGGATTCGAATATCACTAATTCCGGCGCAAAGTGCCAGAAAAAACTTTTGGATTTTGATATTCAACAACGCTGGCAAAAGAATTTTTTCAGCATTTATTTCATGGATAAAAACTATAATTTTTCAGCCATTCAATCGTTTTTCAGTCGGGCAAGATGCCAAAATCATATTGAAAACATGCAGCCAAGATTCAAAAATCAGGCAATCAATGAAGAATTGAGATTCTTCAATGACTTCTGGTATTGTCCTTTGCTCGTGATGTCTTAATCATTTCCCAAGTGCAAATGCTCCGTTCCTAAAATTCAAACATTTTTAAAGACTGCAATACTGCAAGTGAATACAATCAGTTCTAGAAAAATTAATAGTTTGATATATTTTTATTTAGCAACATGAATTTAATTTGGTTTTGGTTAATTTTTTGCTGTTATCTTAATTTTTCATCATTGTGACACCAGGCTCGGGCCGAGAAGGGAACCTGGGTGGGCCGGGCCGGGCCGCGTCCTTGCGGCCCATGCAGGTCCCAATAACGCACCTAATAACATATCCTTCGCATTATCTGGAAATTTAGCATATTTTGTCTACGATATTTTGTTGGTAAACAATCCGTCATTTTTGTCACAATTTCGAAACTGTAGCTTTTGCACACAACCCAAAAAATTTTACGATTTCAAAATATGGGCCGCACGTTGTTGAACGCTTTTTGAGAAACCGGCTCCAGAATGATAAAGGCTTATCTATACTTTTTTCTCGAAAATCTTTCGCAAGTGATTGCAACGATTAAAATCAGACGAATCCCTCATTTTCTCTGTACGCAAGAAAGATATTGACGAGTTCTATCCAGTGAAGTATATTTATTTTGCAAAAAAAATTTGCATAGTGTTGCAGAAATCGGCTATTTTGTAAGCATCTTGCGTTTCTTACGTTTCTTGCGTCAAAGCTGGATTTAAACCGCACAGTAAACACTTGTTGTACGTGTTGGGTATCTTTCGATCTGAAATTTCGATGTCTACCTTGCGATGTATTACATACTGAAATAGCTCCAATACTTGAAGAGCAAATCGCTAAATCGTATGTTATTCAGCGAAAAAAGTATATATGGGCCTTAAGACTCATGATAGGAGTTATAAGTTTGTAAGGAAATGGATAAATCTCTTGAGAGCAGGAAATAAAAAGCACTATAATTATTACCCGCAATAAATACACATAACAAGACTCATGGATGTAACACAAGATCTGACACTTGAAAATAAAAAATCTCAACAGATCAACTGAATTGGCGAGAAAAATTGAACTACAATGAACAAGTTAAAATTCGAAAATGGATAGAAGAATCTACTCTAGCTCAATCAAATCAATATAAACAATTTCAATTCAGAATAATGCACAATAAACTAATTATCCCAAAACTGATGATATACGCAGAAGTTGCGAGTACTATTCTTGTAATTAAAACACTGATGGTCTTGATCATTGCCTTCTAAGATGCTCCACTACTCAATATCTTTATAAGATCTTAAAAATCACTTCTTTAAAGCAATTGGTGAACTGCTTAGAGTAACTCCCAGCAAATTAATCCTGAGAATAGCGAAAGAAGAAACCAGTGAGATCGGCAGGAAAATAATGAATATTATAACCTTATTAGCGAAATGGTATACACAAAAAATCGGATTAATAGCTTACCAGTAAGCTGTAGGACATTCAGGACTATTTAAAGTATTAAATTGAGGCGGCAAAATCATTCCTTAATGAAGAAAACTTCTAATTTCTAGAAAATAGAATATCTTAATTCCGAAAATACTGTGTACTGTACCCCATTTAATAAACAAATAAACATAGCCATAGTGCAACTTTTCCTTTTGACATTTTGTCATCAAAACATTCCTTTCATTTGTGTGTTTTCTTGCGTTATTATGTTTTGTTTTAATCGTTGTGTAAATAAATATCATCGAAAAAAGAATATTCCATTTTAAATGCGGCAAAATTGAAAGCTTACTCAGGTATGTTACTTGCATATGGTACAGGGGATTAATCTCTGATGTAGATTAGTTAGAATTACTCCATGAACATTGTGATAGCATTTCGTTTCTTCAACTCAGTCCGCATTCCCCCAGTTTATCTAATCTGAGGTCCGCCCAGACCACACACTACTGTGAAAAACAATTATTAAATAAACTTGACAAACATCTCCGGTTAGCGCAGTTGATAGTATGTAGTAAGTCTGACTTGTAATCATGAAGTGAAGGGTTAGAGCCTTTAAAACGAACGTTATTCTTCTGTTCAGCAGGACAGACGGAGCTTATAGTCTGTTTTTTATAAAATGTTTCTAAATAGAAAAGTGACGCAAATCAGTATTGTCAAAATCGTTTACATAGAGCTCTTATCGTGAAATTTTTCACCTCGAAAATGCTCACAAATTTCCATTCCTATGATATATTGTTTATCAGAAAATCGTGAAAATCTAAAATACAACTTGCTTTCCACTTTCATTATTTAGAAACATTTCAAGAAAAACAGACTATAGGTTCGTTCTCGTGGGGAATACACCGCCGACTTCAGGGCAAGGTAAGCAATTAAGATATATCCAATTTTCTTCAAACACATACTCTGGGTTATTCTCCAAAACTGTATTATTTTTACGACGAACAGACCCGCTCTAAAAAATCTTTGCATCTGCTTGATGTGCGCAATCAAATCATTTTATTGTGTCAGTCCTAAATACTACCTTTACAACTGCCCGAAAATGAGTAATGAAACTGTATTGAACTGGATTAAATTGAACATAATTCAGATGAAGAGGATAAACAACGCAGTGCGAACAGTTTCATATGCGACAAAAGCGCACCAGGAAATTTCATGTACGTAACGTCACCATTCAATCAAAATCGTTATTTCCTCAATTTGACACTTAAAACTAATTGTCGACTGGTCATAGAAGTTCAATATCATGAGAATCGCTCGATGTTGATTCAACAGGAACTGGGACCAGGTAATGGTAAGAGTTGGATGCGAGTTTATGAAAGGTTTCTTGATTTAAATGAGATTTATTGAATCTTTTGAATATCAAAAAATTCTTGGAATAAAACTCAAGTCTTTCGATAATGTGGTCAAATATACAGGAGGACATGACTCATGAATGCAAATTTTGATTTTTGTTATCACACAGTGTTGAAACGTGCTACATTCCATCTTAATTTATTGAAAATTTCAGCCTATCTGCAGGTTCTTCATACCAAAAAATATCAAATTTGAAACTTACAAATCTTTTTTCCAATAAATAATCCCTGTAGAACTTCTTTTACTCCTCAAAAAATTACTGTTGCTCTGCTCTCCAAGCACATAGTTTCTAACCAAAGCCATGCAGTGGAAGATAAATTTTGCTGTGAGAAAAATTTACAGTCTAGTTTGGAAACTCGCCGGTTGTTCATCGTGAATCAAGACGTTCTTGGCCGGCTTTTTGAAAGAGACTTGAGCTCATGCTAAGCTGTAGCCCAAGATGTAACTTAACTCTGTATATTATACCTACAGACCAGATTTTTAGGTGCTGCACTTTAAGGCCCGTATTCACAATCGTGTGTTAGCGGCGTGTTAGGCTGACACGGTGTTAAATTTTGGCTAACACGTTGGTAACACGGTGTTAAGTTTTATCCCGGTATTCACAATCGCGTGTTAGGGTCGAAAAATGGAAAAGTTAACACGGCGTTCTAAACCTGCCCCCTACCAGTTTTAGCGGCGTGTTAGCAGTAGTCTGTTAATTTTTTCAATTGTCATGGATACTATTGACCTATTGGATCATCCTGATGAAAGTGAAGAAATAGTACATCATATTCGTCACTATCGGGATAGTGCCAATCCATTTGAGGGCTACGATGACGTTACCTTTAAATCAAGATACAAATTGTCGAAAAATGGTTCCCGAGACTTGATTACGCTTCTCGAGGATCAATTAGAAACTTCTGGTCGAAATCATGGGATTCCTCTAGCACTTCAGGTTAATACAAAATCATAAGTTTTATTCATGAAAATTAACTGCTCATCAAATGACTGTTCAAACTCAAATATTACGTACTGAAAAACGCTGGCATTGTTGAAAAACCTTGTTGACATTGATCACAATGTTATTTTTTTCCTGTTATATCCTTTTTCATATTAAAAAACATGCTTGAGCTTATTCTGCCACCCTGTTATAAAAGTAACACGGTGATAACGAAAGTAACACGGTGTTGGCCGAGGTGATACTTGACACGGTGTTAGCTCGATCGCTGTGTTAGCCAACATGGTGTTAAGTCCTAACACCGTGTTGACTTAACACGCAATTGTGAATACAGGCCTAAATGTCTTTGAATTGAGGATGCTCAAGAGACATAAAAATGACAAAATTAAATGCTTCTGGTACTTTTGTTGATTGCACCTTTTTGCATCTTTTTGGGGGTTCTGAGACCCAGCTGCACTTAATTTAGAATGCTTTAAAAATTCGCACCTAAAATTGTTATTTCGCTTAAATTTTCAAAATAAGCAGGTTTTACTATTTACTGATAGCATATAACTGTAGTCAGATAACTGTGATATAGAAGCTCATTGTCTCAAAAGATATACACACAGAGGCCCGCAGTGCTTAGACAGATGTGCAGGAAAAAAATTCACTTCAAGCCTAATCCGAAACCCTGATGTGCAGTTGTTTGGTACTAAAAAACCCATAAATTTGTTCAAAATCTTTGTATGCCTATTTTCATGCAGCACTTGAGTACTTCTGTATTATATCTTTTAATAAGTTTTTATTAGAATAAACATGCTATTTTACTTCCTATGTTAATTGTAATGAAAATAGCACTGACGTGTGTTAAATGAAGAGACTTTTTGCATCTAATATTTCACCCAATTGGAAAATGTTTTGTACCTTTTTGAGCACCTAACTGCCGCTGATTTGCACCTGAAAATCCGGCCTCCACTTTTATCATGACTGTAGCTCATCCGTTGTTTGACTTTCGCGATATATTTTTGTGTTCATGTCATGCATGCTGATCTGCAACTTAACCGCAATGGTATAACACATAGAGTTAAGGTGCAGCCTAAGTTGCAGCTCAGCTGGAACATACACCCCTTGAAAAAACCTAGTTCCTGATATTTGGAAGGAATTGAAAAATCTGAGTGATAGAATGATAAATGCTATGAGTCTGCAAGAACAATGAGCAATCTTATTTCTAATCATTTCAAAATCAAATAAAAAAATGTTCAATCCACCACCAGGTTTTTATCATACAATTCCACGCAAATTTTACCGTAAACAAATCAAATGGAAAATATGATTATATTTGATTTATTTCAAAATTGCGAATGTAGGGAAGGTACAGCAAAACTTATAATTTCTAAAGATAGGACACTTACAACCACTTGCTGCAAAATGTTTTTGTGCTTAGATGTCTCTGATGTGATTTTTCCAAGCAGCTCATTGTTATGATTTGCTTATTTGCAGTTGGTTAGTGACTTTTGAATTCACTCTCATGGAGTGAATTCAGAATCTCAATAAATAAATAAATAATAACTCAATAAATGATCTCAATAAATGGCTCATTGTATAAAAGAACTGAGCTCGTATGCCTGAAGTTATGTTTCATTTCAACAATTTTCACTCGAAAAAATCCCCTCACTAATTTTGTATCGTCGACATGAAATTTTAATTATCCAACAGCAAAATAGATCAACATATGAAAAGCAGGCAAAGAACACAGTGGGAAATCTGAGTAGATTTCAAATCAAAAAATATTTCTGATATTATTTGGCAACCATTGTAAAATTCATACCAGAAAGCGATGAATTTATCACTAAATCTTCCAGAATGTTATTTGATAAAATTTTCAACCTTCAAGAGAGCAGATTTGAGATCAACTTATTTTTTTCCCGACCACTCATCAACAGTCATTTTTAAGATGATGGTCCAAAGGTGGAGAGTGCGGCTTGTTACAAGTAAAAATTACAGTTGTTAACAATAATTCTGTGCTAGTTATGAATTTATTTTCTTCACACAGTTCTATTTGTTGTCGTTTTCAAGAATTTTATTTCAACGATCACGGTTGTTATCAAGGCATACTCGAACTTTCAGCTCTTGATGAAGAATTCAAACAACGGCTATTCTGTCAATGCCTTTCGAAGTTTGCCCCATAACCCTTAATTGTGAGTCTTCAGAAAAACCAATCTATACATGAATTCTAGTGTCATTCTAGATAAAACACACCAATTTTTCCACGAAAATGAGTTTGAGAGCAAGTTTGGTTATCCTAAACCCGCTCTTATGAATGCTGGAAAATGCGCTAGTACCAACACACCAAGAAAAAATCACTTATACAAACGGTGGTCAATCAATGGTGCCAAACAAGCTTACGACATAGATATTTTTTTATCTGTTGATAATCTCGACTGCCAGCTGCAGTTACATATCATTGATGAAAACGAAGTCACCAATTCAAGCTTTTTGGGCCATTCATGCAATTTATGTGATGGTAACTGAATGCAGAAATATATCGTAGTTCGTAATATCTGAAATTTATCTTAGATTACATGTTCCCAGCCAAATTCATTCAAAGAGCGTGTCATGTGAGCAGCATTGTTGATGACAATAGTGAAATACCAGTTATATGCTATTGTCTTGGATGGCTTAATGAATATATGAAGCATGGGGAAAAATGCTTCGAGGGAGAGTTGATTATACAATCAAATGTCATGTTGAGTAACTTCATAGCACCTGTAGAATACGACATATACCCATTCGACGTGTGTGCAAATATTAGAAGTGAATACATATTAGATAGCCTGTTGCATGAAGTCAGTAAAAGCTGAAATTCAATTATGATGCTGAGTTAAGCAGTAATCATGGACTGAAAGTATTTTGAAAATAGACATACAGATGTAAATACGTAAAACGTTTTATTGCATCAACCATTACTGCCCTGCTTTTATCGGCACGTTGGAAGTTTTCATCTTGAGGTAGACAATAAATATTTACTCATGCAGAACAAAAGAATTTCTAGTTGAACAAAGAAATATAGCAGTACGAAAATTGTACTATAGTCTAGTTATTTTTGGATGGGTCTCAGAAAGCAAAGAATCCACATAAATTACTGTGGAGACACTAAACCTGCATCATAACTCGAAATCCATTCTTCTGAATTTATAAGCCTAAAAGCTGACTTCTAGATTCTAGACTGACTGGTTCTTGCACTAAAGTGCCCAAGAAAACAAAGAAAAATGCTTGTGGGCAGTGACTAAAACACCAGTCTAATTTTAATCGTAGCTGAAGTCATCAATTTAATGGCAGATAAAGTTTTACCCACTTTTCTGCTACTGATATTCTGCTGAATGACCTGGAATAAATTCCTTTTTATTTCAGGAAATCAGCCGTTGCCCTGTGAACGGACTGGTTATGCTGACTACCATACAAAAGCAGATTTCAAATATTCAAGAATGAATGAGAAAAGTTCGGTAGATATCACTTTCATGGTGGATAAAGAATGTCGTTTAAATATTACAGTGGAACAAAATGGTACTAAGCTAGTGTTCAATGACAGAATGAGTTGGGGTTATGGTAAAAAATATTGCTGACATATCTGTTGAGATTTGATTTTTTGCTTATCATTAGAAGAGAGAGAGTTCCCATAGAATATAGTAATTCGAGATGCAATTTGAAAAGCACAAGGTATTCAATGTCTGGTAAAACAAGATGTGAAATATGAGATAAGCTTCATTTCAGAGGTGAAGATGGAACAAATAGCCGAATATTCTTTAAGTTTGGAGAAAGTCGCTTCCAGAACTATTGTTACAGTGGAGTGATAGTGCTACAAAAGAGCATAATTGATACCAGAAATAGGACAACGCCCGAGTCAGCTATCCCAGTTGCGTATGAGTTATGTGCTCTGCCATTCCCAACAGGTTAATACATAGTTTTTATCTTTATGCACTGGTGCATGGTGAATGCATCTTAAAAGACTTCAGATAGTATGAGAGGTTGAATAATATATCAGCTTATTTTACTCATATCAACGACAAAGCTACAATTGGTTATGTTTCACCTGACTTTGTGATTCCAAATGCAGCAGAATTTTATTAATTTGGATCACTAAACTTAAGTACTTTTTTCGATATCTATAGTGTGTTTTTTATAAAATGCTTCAAAATATAAGAGTAACACGAATCAGTACCGTGATCAAAATAGTTCACATAGAGCTCTTTCTGTAAAATCTTTTGCTCTAAAAATTGTTAGAGGTTAGGTCAATATGCCCGCGATTTTCCAGTCCTATATGATATATTGTTCATCAGCAAATTATGAAAATCTGAAATACTACTTGTTTTCGACTTTCATTATTTAGAGGCATTTCAAGAAAAACAGACTATAGTAAAACGGTTTCTGATGAGTGATTCATATGCCCAAATATCGAAAATTTTAACACATTTTTTAGATTTAACATACTTTTTTTATGTTTTAAAAGTTTTAACATACTTTCGTCTATGCAGCCTGGCTCTTTCGCAACTGAGTGTTTGACAAAAACATTTTGACTTCAAAATTTTTATAAAACTGGAGCTTTTTGGTGTATTCTTTTATTTTTTACAAATGAGTCGTTCAAAAAGAAGAGCTTATATGCACATCCAATTCGTCTGTTTTCCGCCGATGCTTCTGATTTGCAACAAATAGATTCCTATAAGTCAGTGACTGTTGTTCTTCAAATATTTTCACCTGGTTTGGAGATTACAATCAACTTTGACGGTGTACCCAAAAATAGAGTTAACATCTGAAAATGTAACTATTAAATTCTTGAAAACGAGCTAATTAAATAATGCAAGGAGCACATATGAAAAAAACTATCGAAAGTCCTGGAAAACTCCAGAGAACTCTTTTCCCCAAAAAAATCCTGGTCATACATGCTGATCTAATTCATCTAGTATACCAGCTAATTTTTCACAATGGCCTAAATTATTCACGTCATACAAACAACAATGTGTTCAAGTGAATGAGACATTAACTCGTAGCATCGGTTGGCGAAATATCAGTGGTGAAGGACACATTGAAAATCTGGAGATTCAAGTTGTTAGGAATGTTAACTGCGATCTGAACTTGTATGGCGCATGGCGAGGAGATCAATTCCACATCTCATTTGGAGACACGAGTTCGTATCATCATATATAGAATATAAATTAGTAATTTGTAAACTGGATTTTCAGCTGTAAAAATTGACGACCAGCGAAGCCGTGACAGAATATGCTTGGGGTGAAAAGATGAATTTTATTCTAATTTCCAACAAACATTTCGTTGTTATAACATTCATCTTTAAGCCACGAATACATGATTTGTTTCACTTTGTTACGGGAGCAAAGCACGAACATGGGATGCATTCAAGGGTTCTTGCATTGGATTGTTACGGAACGGCACGCGGCTGATTTTTACAAGCTTCTTACCGAGGGTGAAGCCTACTTCAAGGCATGTCCTCATGAATGCGATATTAATAATGATTAAGATTATTTTATTTTATTGCATATTTCTTCTATAAGGAGCGACAGAAATAAATAGCACGGAGCAGTACGCAACTCAGAACAAGTATAACAGTTTTGACCAATAATCAATATCGTGGCGATAGAAGTTTATAGTCTGGTTTTTATAAAATGCTTCCAGATACAAAAGTGACACAAATCAGTACTTTCGTCGAAATCGTTTACATATCGATCTTACTGTAAAATTTTTCACTCAAAAAATCGCTAAAGGTTAGGTCAGTATGCTCACAAATTTCCAGTCCTACATGATATTTTGTTTATCAGAAAATCGCAAAAATGTGAAATACTACTTGCTTTCCACTTTCATTATTTGGAAGCATTTCAAGAAAAAATAGACTAGTTCCAACGAGGTCTATAGAACAACCACAGTTTGATTTCCCTATTACAATTAACATCTCTTGAATTTTTTTCTTTCAATCATTCTGCTGAGTCAGCATGCCATTTTTATGGGAAAAATTTGGTACGACAGGCATCGAGGTGTTTCTAAACTGAGGCCTTTGATATCAATCGGGTTGATTAGCCATCCGTCTTGATCTTTTTTGGAACCAAGATTACACGTTTTTTGGAATGATTATCCAACGTAGCATTTTTGAAATCAATATTTACTTATGCTTTTCTACTGAAAGCAAGTCTGATAGTTTTTGTTTTGAAATCAAGTGGCATCTGATTTCTGGAATCAAGATACATTTGCTTTCTATCGTTCAAAATCAAAATGTAAGTTTTCTCGCTTCGAAATAAAGATGAATTTTAAATTGACTATGGTAACCGAAAGCAATCTGTTTGTCTTCCTGTAACTATAGTCTATTTTTTAGAGGTGGGAGATATCTGGACTAGCACTGATGCTTAGACAGAGAAAACTCAACCGACAATCATAGACACTTTTCTATCCTAAATTGACTGAAGCGAATAAGCCAACAATGTGAGAAAAAGACTTCCATGAAGATGTGGAGTTTTTATCTGCAAAGCATTGCCATTTGTTCTGCTAAGTCACCTTTAAAAATGAGATGGAACTTCCTGAATATTTTTTGCATCAGCATTTCATGCTGATCTGGTTTCTTAATCCGAGAATTAGTGACGTAAATCAGCAAATGTTATGCTTTTTACTTTTTGTATAACGTCTCATGAGGTTTTCGAATCAAACAACCCTACAACAAAGAAAGCTTTCATTAAAGTAATTTTGGAAATGTATCAGCTTGTTCATTTTTTGAATTAAACAGATTACGAAAAATTTTATGCCAAGAAAACTACGATTAACATTAGAAGCATAACGCTGATTGCTATTCAACTTTGAATATGAATAATCAATGTCTCAATTAAGTTGATACTTTTTGATTGTATTGAACTGGTTGTGGGAAGAAGCATTAAGGCTGTTTTCTAAAAAATAATCTCGCGTAGTGACATAATTTATATAGGGAACCATAATCATTCAAAGAGTGTGGAAAAACCCTTACCACTTTTTATTGAACTTATGATTTCATCTCAAAAATTCACCATTATTCGATTGATCACGCAAATCCAAGTGTTTTACTATTGTTCTCTACAATAAGTGATAATCACATAAATTAACTGTTGAGACTTCGAGAATTTCAAAGACTTTTTCAACACACTACAGTGAACTTGCCAAATTATAAACATAAATAGCGCTCTTTTAGCGTTTCTTGCTTTAGTTAAGTATGCACTGAATGGTTATGTTGTTGAATAATCAAATCCAAAGGTTCGGAGCAAGATTTTAGACAGAAACAAAATTTGTCTCACTGAAGTCAGATTTCGAATTGCTCTCTGTGGAATATATTCTCAATACGTGTCGTATTGTGTGCTCGTATACCCTCGGCTGCCTACCTGCGGTTCTTGGGAGATCCAATCCGGTACAGCCCCTGACGCTAACCCGGTACTAAATTTACTCCTACTGCAGTGAGCTTACACTTGGTGCATGAGAACGTTTATTGGTGAGCAAAAACACAACAGGTAGTAGAATACAACAATGGATGGGAGTACGGAACAAAAGTGCAGAGTGCCAAAAATGCGAACGCTAACGCCTAAAACCTTCCTATTCGGCTAATCCTTCTTTTTGTCCCTGAGCAATGAGCCACAGGGCCAATCGGATATCTCAGGCCACGGCCTAAGCTGAAACTCTACCAAAAATAGGTAAACTAACTCAGACAACCACTCACTGGTTCCTCTACTCAAGCTGGAACGTCGCAACACTACTCAAATTCGTCCGTGGCGCGAACCACAAAACACAAATAAACGAAACGGCGATCCTTTCCTTTGTCACCACCACCAAAATACCAAGGCGCCCGAATGCTACGGTGCGGACGCTAATATCAAACGGAGGAGAGACAATTCTCCCGACGCGAAAATTAATCCCAATAATAATAATAAGAATGAATAAAAACACTGCAGCGTGTCTAACATCGACTTGCAAGTGATATGCAAAACATTTGCACCAACCATTTATTTATTTTAGCCCAAAAATATGAGTGACACAAACCGTTTTATCGGTTTGTTTACCTGTGAATAAATGAAAACACTTTAGCAATAAAGAGACTTTAGGAAATGAAATGATGTAATTAGAGGACCAAAGGTCAGAGGAATTGACCCTCTGACATCCCTCCCCCCAAAGGCAAGACTTTTCCCGCCAGCGAAGGGAAAAGTCAGGAGGTTCCCCAAGGGCCCCAGACCCTTGACGCCGACGATTGGCGACTCCAAATGGTCAATGAACGACGCTACGCACCGTTGATGCAATCGTAAATAATAAAAAATAAAAAACGTCCGTATCGCACAGTATCTTTACAACTTTGGGCCAATTGCGCCGGATGCTACCCCCGACGCTACAAAGTTCACTAATAAAATGCCCCGTGTGCCCGTTGTCCCGAATAAAAAAAATGTTTGAATGAATAGCGTTCGTGGCACTCGGGCCGAATTTGACCAAGATAAAAAGATAAAAACGTTTGACCGGTGGCGACCCCCGTGGTGCCCGAGTTAGGTTGTGGGCTGCTCCCCACTGCCGTCGATGTATTTCGTATCGGCGGCTCCTCCATCACCGATTGTGGCATTCGTCTCCGTCCTCTCCGGAGGGGGGTTGTTGATCGTGGAGAGCCCGCAAGACTTTCGAATTTCCGCCGCCATTGCTCCTCTGGCCCCTTGGCCGAACACTGGCCCCCCCAACGCCTTTGGTATTATCTGCCCCCAGGGAGAAAGGATGCCCGAAAACCAAATCCTCTGGCCCTTTGGCTGTCTAGATTTTGAACCAAAAATATTTATGGTATTTATTGCTAAAGTGAATCTGCCTTATTAAAAGGTAAACTTAAACCCATAACACGGTCTGTGCCACGAAAAAAAAAAAAATTTTAGAATGAAAATGTGTTTTGGAAAAAGGATAGAAAAATATGAAAATGGCAGCGCAAAGCCTGCTACCCTTGGGTGATGTCAGTTGGTGACCTTGTCGAAAAGGAACAAAATACCCGAGATTTAAGAAAATACAAAAATTGCTTGATAATTTCCAGATTCGCAAAAAAAAGAAATACGATATATCTCCTTGCAGATTCGAACAAAACACAAACGAAAAAATAAATGAAACAAATTGAGATTAGTACAAGAGGCAACTTTAAGGCATAATAAAGGTGGCACAACCGGTTTCTATTTTGTAATACTGACGCCCAGAACGGAAAAAATAGGTAACTTTTGAAATATCGAAAAATTTTACAGAACGAAATAATTGTCTTTATAATGACCTCACGGAGAGCAGGGTCATCTGAAACATAAAAAAATTTACTTCCTTCTATGACTGCTATGGTCCCGTCCCGGTTAACCAATACCAATATCTCGTTTCAACGGGGAAATATAATCGGGGTTCTCTGTGGACGGCGGTCTTTGGGGCGGTTGCATACCCGTAGACGTCCCCGGAATATGCATTCTTTCTTCGGTTTGCACATTATGCACCGGCGGAATCATCATAGGTGGAGGCATCTGCAGGCCCGGCGGAACTAAGAACTGGTGGTAGAATTGCGGTTGGCTGGGCTGGATATGCATGACCGGAAATTGCGGCATTTGATACTGTGCCGGCGGCGGCACCATTGTATTAGGAAATAATTGTCCTGAAAAAAGAGGACAATTTATACAGTCAACACCCACCATCGGCAGCCCCGGGTAATTCGGCGGTAAATATGGTAGTTGTTGCTGATGCGCCTGCATCATCGCATTGGGATCGGCCATCGACACTCCTTGCTGAGTTGTTTCCGTGGCCCTAGACCTATCCAATGAAGTTGTTCGGCTGGAATAGGCCACGTCCACTCTATCATCGTGTTGATAATATGCCGATGCCCTTTTTCTACTTCGAGACTCTCTGCTATCTTCGCGCTCTTTCGCTTCTCTCTTTTCTTTTTCCTTCCTTTCGTAGGCCCTTTTGTAATCGTCGATCTCTTTGCGCCAACTTTCTTCTTCAGCTTCTTTTCGCTTCTTTTCTTGCGACATCGATTTCTCGTGGCGACTTTCGTCTCTGTGTCGACTTTCGTGCTTTCTCTTTCTGTCTTTTTCCGGCGTTTCCGATTTCTCTTTTCTTTGTATATCATTTTCTTTTCTAACCCATCGTTTGGATACCTTACTCGTTGCAGGCCTAGCGTGGGCGTGCCTAACCCGGTATCCAACTCTTTTCTTCAAAGTTTTTTCGACTTCCAATATATCATGGGCTTTCCTTCGATCAATTACTTCCCAAAATTGTATCCGGGGGTCGGTGTTGTCCGTTTCCTTTTTCCATACTTGTATATTCGCATATTTTGGTTCGGGGTCTTTTTTGTCTTGAAGCACGGCCTTAGCAATTGTATATGCTAACCCCGATGCTTTCGACTGGCATGAGGCGTATAACGCATGAAAATTGCTACCTGCTCCCCCTTGTCCAGCGTTAAATTCGCGGCGCAATTTCATCGTAATATACGCGTGGGCCTGGTAGTGGAATCCCGCGAAATTTTGTGGAATTCTGCCCAATCGGGACAATTTCATGAATAAACACGCGCAAGCTCATACAGCTGCTTCGTATGCTTTCTCCGGAGATCGCGTTGTACTCCATTCGGCTAGCTGAAGTTCGAAAATGCTCCACAATTTTTCGGGCAAATTCGCTTGCAGAACATGGAACTGTAATTCGTAATATCGTATTGTTTCTATTTCAATCCCGGCTTCATCGTATACACGATTAATCAAATCTGTCGTCATTAGAGCTACCTCCTCATCCAGAGTGGGATCCATGTGCGCGAGATACTTCTGGACACATGGATTTGATAGAGATACTCTCCCGTACTGGAAATCCACGATATATTTTCCTTCCTTCAAGGCTTTGTTGATGACTTGCCCCCCCTTTCCGAGACCTCGTCGATACTTGACCTTATCGTTTGGATTTTCGGAGGGCTGCTGGAACTTTCCACTCTTTACTTTGTCTAGCTCAGCTTTATTCTCTTCGCCAATGATTCGTTTCTCTTTATCTTGTCTCTTCTTCTGCATTGCTTTCGTGAATTTCACCCGATTGGTAATGTTTTCTAAATTTTGTCCACCGGCCTTTGCATAAACCGGCGGAGTGAACAAAACGTTATTTTCGGTTTCTTCATCATCGCTACCAATTTCGGATATTACCTCTACGTACGGTTCTTCGCTCGTCCCTTCTTCCTCGGGATTAGTATCTTCTAATTGTTTCGCTAGTTCGATCGCGGCCTTCCCGCACTTCTCTTTTTCCAAAACTTCTATTTTCTCTTTCATTTCCTTTATTTGATCAGTTAATTTTTCCAAATCGGGTTGCGTCTGATTTTCGGATTCAACAATCTCCATTAATTTTTCCTCCTCTTCGGCACCTTTACTCCCATCCGCGGGTGTACTGGTGATAGGGGGATCCGCGATGAGTACAACCACGGGCTTGTCTTGCTCCATTTCGTTATCTGAAACATTCAAATTATCTACTTTAGAGGGTACATTTACAGTCTGCTCCTTCGAAG
This sequence comes from Romanomermis culicivorax, assembly GCA_963922205.1. Lineage (NCBI taxonomy): Eukaryota > Metazoa > Nematoda > Enoplea > Mermithida > Mermithidae > Romanomermis > Romanomermis culicivorax. The sequence goes on along the minus strand of CAWUHX010000103.1, from coordinate 216,457 downwards.
TTTGTTCTGTAGGACCCTGGCTAGCCGGGACCACAACTTCTACTTGCGGAATCAGATCTGATTCGTCCCACTTAGTTACAGATTTAAAGGTTGCCGAAGTGCTAGGGGCCCATAGGTCCTTCGCCTCGAATATAGACCCGGAAACATTCCAATAAATGAGATTTTGACTCGCGGCATGGATATTCAAAAAATGAAACACATTATAAAAATTACAGTTCATAAAATAAATAGAATTTTCACGCAAATTTGTCTCTACTTGTTCTATGGGCTCTTTACAGGAACGCGGTATCCATCTTATAGGTAGTACGCAAAAGATATTCTGAGTCGACTTCTGCGTATGTATCTTTGGATACCGTTCCATCATCTGTTCCATTTGATCGGTCGTCTTGTTGTTCACGAGATCCTGGCCCATCCATTTCATGAATTCGATGCGTTCTTGTTCATTTCTCCACATGGAGGACCACATTCCCGACGTAAATCCTGGAACCCAAGCTCTCCACTCTTGCGCCGAATGAGGCCACAAGAAGTAAATGAGTGGATTTACGTTTTTCTCGTACAAATCTTTGACTATCGGGACGATCGATCGGTTAATTTTCGAGTGATAATGGTCCTTAAGCAGCGACACTTGCTCTCGTATAATATTGGTAAAGTGGATCACTTCTTTGGCCATTTTCCTTGTTTCATTTCTATTTCTCGGGGTTCGATTGGCCGTCCAAATTGCCGTGCCGCCAAAATATCTTCTAAATCCCAATCGTTAGTTGGTCCTTCCTCGGAATCGTCCGTATCCTTTCTCTTTCTTGGCGCTTTAACCTTTCTTTCTACCCATGGAAACCAACCGTTGGGCACTGGCTGTGGTTCGATGTCGCTATTAGAGAAATGCGGAGGACACTGAAAGGTCCCTGGCGCCATTTCCTCTGACAATTTGTATGTCGCTATGGCTTCTCCGCGCATCATGAAATATAATGCGTTAGTATTGCCCGTTATCTCTTCCACTCCGTAAGCACCTTTCCATTGTGGATCCGTATATTTATTTTCGAACGTGTCCCTAAATCTTTGTGCTAAATCAGCGACCAATTCCGGTTCCATCGTATCGTGTGGGTACAACTGGAAACAATTTTGAATGTCTGTCGCGAATCCGTAGCGAAGTAGAGCTAAGAAACATAGAAGGGATCTGCGCGCGTCGAGCATCGCGTATCGCAAAACTTCTATATTCAATTTGTCTGCCTCCATGAGTTGCCGAAATTCTAGGGAACTCAACTGTCCCCACGAAATCTTGAAAGCATCGGCCCATAAAAACAAAACTTCTGTCATAAGGGCTTCCAGGTTGAGGCCTTCAGGGCTGATTCCGATTATTCTTGCTTTCGACTTGTCCTTCATCTCCACCAATACTATTTCCAAATCATAGACGCAGCACGATAAAATGTAGTCTATATTGTCACGCCTTTTTCGAACTAGTTCCTTTTCCTGATCTAAATACCCGAATTTAGTCAGAACTAGCGTGATATCCTCGCGTATGTGGAAACCGATGATGATGTATTCGCGGCAAAAAATCGTTCCGTATACTTTGTGAAAATGTTCTTTGTCCCAAAACTTCAAATCGATTATAAAGTTCTTCCCGCACATCGTTGAAATCGTTAGAAGTCGCTATGCGTCGCTTGGCTTTGATCCTGGAGTTTTCGGCTTTCTCCCACTTTCGGTGTCTAATGCTATGACTATACGTCCTCTAAACTTCGAGTGGTTTATCGCCTTAATAAATGCTTTCATATTCTCGGGCGCCAGAAATAACGGTTCTTCGATGGCCGCATGAGGCGCACCGAACAACGACGTAAAATAATTAAAAATATCCGTTGAGCGTACCAACCTTCGAACATTGTAATCTTAAAATTTTCATACAATTTTCTAACTACAACTTTTTGGTAATAATTTCGAAACAAAAACGACTCAAATGCACAAGAATAAATTTGGACATAGGGGAGTTGATCAGGCTCTCAAACACCCAAAATCTGCGGCATATAAATTGCCGGCCGGTCAATTTAGAGTCCCGTTCCGAAAAATTTCATCACATATTCTACCTTTCCCAAACTTACTACTAATTTGAAAATTCGTATTATCTTGACGATCTTGAGGCTGCCCGAAGGTGCTATCTATTTCAACGATACTCGACGTTGCCATATCGCGTTCGGATTCGAATTTCCCGAAATCTCCAATCGACAAAAATTATCAATATACTAACGCTTTGTAAATTAAATCTAAAAAGTAACTCCATAACACTTCGAATTTGCAGACTTTATAATTCGAGGGGGATTTTTTGGGGACTTATAAACATTTGATTTTCTCACACTGAGCGCGTGAAAAAATATTATTTCGCCCATTAAAATTTTTCGGCGTCGTAATTTTTTGGTAAATGCCTAAAACTTGCCATAAAATTGCCAAAAATAAGTTAGCATAGTTAAAAATTGAAAAAGAAGAAAGGGGAGAAGGTTAGAAAAGATACAATACATGGGGCATTAAAAAATACAAATAAAATTAATTCGAACAGAATGCACAACGAGAATGATAAAAATGAATTATTAGTTACAGTAAAAATCGGGTGTTCGCGTAACAAAAGGCATTACGCGATTTATAGAAACTATTTGTACGCGCGAATCTGGTTTCCCAGCGCGATGTATTTTTATGACATTCTTCTCTAAATTCTGCGTCTCAATTACTTCATAGGGACCATCGCTTGTTGTGTCGGCCTTCCCTTTGATAATTCCTTTCTGGTAGAGAACAAGTTCTCCCGTTTGGAACGTCTTTTCGCGAGCCTTCCTATCATACTGTAGTTTTCTTTTGGCCGCCGATTTTTTATGATTTTTATGCCCCTGGTACGGTCACCAATGTCGTATTGTGTGCTCGTATACCCTCGGCTGCCTACCTGCGGTTCTTGGGAGATCCAATCCAGTACGGCCCCTGACGCTAACCAGGTACTAAATTTACTCCTACTGCAGTGAGCTTACACTTGGTGCACGAGAACGTTTATTGGTGAGCAAAAACACAACAGGTAGTAGAATACAACAATGGATGGGAGTACGGAACAAAAGTGCAGAGTGCCAAAAATGCAAACGCTAACGCCTAAAACCTTCCTATTCGGCTAATCCTTCTTTTTGTCCCTGAGCAACGAGCCACAGGGCCAATCGGATATCTCAGGCCACGGCCTAAGCTGAAACTCTACCAAAAATAGGTAAACTAACTCAGACAACCACTCACTGGTTCCTCTACTCAAGCTGGAACGTCGCAAACGTCTCAGGCCGCGTCACTACTCAAATTCGTCCGCAGCGCGAACCTCAAAACACAAATAAACGAAACGGTGATCCTTTCCTTTGTCACCACCGCCAAAATACCAAGGCGCCCGAATGCTACGGTGCGGACGCTAATATCAAACGGAGGAGAGACGATTCTCACGACGCGAAAATTAATCCCAATAATAATAATAACAATGAATAAAAACACTGCAGCGCGTCTAACATCGACTTGCAAGTGATATGCAAAACATTTGCACCAACCATTTATTTATTTTAGCCCAAAAATATGAGTGACACAAACCGTTTTATCGGTTTGTTTACCTGAGAATAAATGAAAACACTTTAGCAATAAAGAGACTTTAGGAAATGAAATGATGTAATTAGAGGACCAAAGGTCAGAGGAATTGACCCTCTGACATACGCATACAAAATTTGGAAGAAGCCATTCGATTGCGTGTCATCAATTCAACCACTACGTCATTTCAGCTATAGTGGCACTTGAGCCGCTAAAACGACTCGCTGATCTAACTTGTGTTTTTTCATGTCGAATCTCTATTCAGCTAACTGTACCGTTTGTGTTATTGAATTACTTTAGCCAATGAATTTATATCTAGGACACATTTTTGTTTCAATAACTGTGTGTTTTTCTGTAGTTATCTACAATTTCACAAGTTTTATTGTCAACATTGCAATAACGGGTCGCTTAACAAGGAATTAAACTTGCTACTTTGAAAATCAATCCATTCAACATTGTATGAAGAACAATAGCATTGATGAGATTTCACTAGGAAACGCAGTATAGGAATTAATGTTCGCTAAGTTAATAGGTTTATAGTGATGAAATCATGAGAATCATAACCGAATTTATATTTTTCTGTCGTAGATGCAAGTGAAATATTGATTAATTTTTTTGGCGCGCAGCTAAATCTACAGATCAACAACTGTGGGTTTGAGAATTCCAAAGTGCTCAATCTCTCACCAGAAAATGGCAGAAATATGAAATGATACTCCATTTCGTAAGCTGCAAAGGAATCAAAGTTGAACGAAGTAGGACTGCTTTTTGTGCTGTAGTAATTTTGAATAATCATTCAATATGGGATTACATCAGGTTTTTCATTTTTCTTCGGGTTCGTAAATCGATTTTTTTCCCGAAACTTTTGAGAATTATTCTGAGGAATCGAAAATAATTTTGTATAAAGGAAATTGTTTCATTGTCGAATTCATTTTTGTGTTTCAAAACAAAAATATAAACACATTTTCTGACGAAAACTTTGCGTATGAGTTCATAATTTTTCTTCGGAAATTTTTGATCATTCACACCAAAGTGCAAAGCAAAGTACAGAAGCTTTTTTCTTAAGTTCACGTCGTTGGGTTAGAATATCAAACAATGATAGTTTGTGACTTCGTGATTGGAATCAGCTGTGACGTTGGAAAGCTTTTCAAAGTGCACAACCGGTAGAATGCCGAAATAAATGATTGGTAAAATTTTGCATCCATATTCGTCAACTATTTTGATCATTCAATATTAATGTACGAGTTTTTATGCAACAATTTAGAACAGCACCTGCTACCACTGTTTTTTTGTACATAATATATTAATTTCAACGATGAATTCAACTAAAAGTTCACATTTTCAGCTCCCGAATGAAATTTCGGGGAAAAAATAGAAAAAATTATTAATTTGCAAATTTAAACAAAAATGGCAAATAGCATTTAAAAAATAATTTAGGGGGAGGGTTTGGGCATGACGTTGCAGTCTACCTCAAGGTAGCTGTGATGCCCCTCACAGCCCAGTGTAATTTTTCAAGATCAGGTGATTACGCTAAATACAGTTTCATTAAAATTCCGGGCCTCGAATGAAAATAGCTGCTTCACATAAGTCAAAGAAGGGTGTGCTCTAATATTTTTTGTGTGCAGCTTATCGGAGGCCAAAAAACGCACTTCAATAAAATCGCAAACTCGTTATGGTTGACAGCGGCCGATGTCAGCTATCATAGACCTGTAGCTGGTGACAGTGCCGGTAGTGGTATCAACGACTCTGACATAATCGTAATACCTTCGAACGCTCTCTATTTTATAAGTGATATAGGAACTTGTTTTTGCTTAATTTGTCGATCATTCTGCAATTTCACCTGTCTTTCGAGATTATTGGAAATATTGCTAAGTAAATATCATCATCGAGAATGCCGAACATTCACGATTCATATTGGAGCGATTGTGCGTAACGGTAGAATGGAAATGTTGAAAATTAATCCTATTTCCTGCTTGTTGATATTGGTTTTCATAACGATAACAGGCACAATATTTGAGCCTGGGCCAGATGACTCGAGTTATTATCATTATAGGATTTACGAGTGAGTAACTATCATAACTATTGTGGTTAAAATTATTCAGACTTTTTATGTGCCACTTATTTAATTATAAAAATTTTTTATATACCGCTGATTAAATTATAAAACAGTACCATAATTCAGCTAAAGCTGAGGGTCAAGTTGAAGATGAGTACAATTCTTTAGAGCGCTTTTGCAACTTCCCATGTTTAACAAACGATATTTTCATGATGTCATTTCTTGGTAGAAAAATGTGATTGGAACAAAATGTTGAGGAACCGATTGTTCAGAATGAATCAAAAGACATGATTAACAACCCTGTCAGATGCGGTATGATGATGCTGTCATGAGCCAATCTGTCACTGACTATGAATTTGTGCAATAGACAATTGTACTTTTGACCAGAAGCTTGTTCTAGTTATTCATTGAGGATTAAAAGATGCTCGTTTGCAGGATTTCGCATTCTTTTAGATGAGTTACGCTTAGTAAAAATTGCTAATTCAAAAAAGTGACTTTTATATGGTTCGGCAAGATGATAGAAACAGTAATCCTCCCAAGATAAATCGTAGTGAACACCTTCAAACTGGAAAAATATTTTCCTATTTTTGTCTTCATATAACTTCACGTAATCTTTTGTACGAAAAAAATTATCTGGCCCTGGTGGCGGCTACTGAGCGCCAAGATGTCCTGCATAACTATTTCTAATATATGCATGTGCAGCGTTCTTAAGCCGGAAATAAAGCGAAGCGAGCACTACTGCTGTGTCATTTCCTAATCATTCAGTCAATTTAATTGCTGAGGAACTCCACATAATCGGATATATATTTTTTGTTACATTCAGGTTGCAGAGATCAGAGAAGACAGTGCGTTGTAACATGAGTGATTATGTCAACAGCCCTGTTTTTTTCAACCTGGACGACGAACTTGTACGCAGTCAAATTGCTAAATGCCCTGACTTGGTATCGCTACAAAATATTTCCTACAAAATGTCCACATTAACAGAAGGCAGGGTGCATGAGCGCAAATTAGTGCATGAGTGCTGTTTATGGCGCGAGCTTTGCCGTTGTCAGAATGGCTACCACAAAACTGGTCAATAATTCTAATTGAGATTTTTCCATGGATGCATAAATGTGTAGAAAAGTTTAGATTGTTGTACAGTCACTTCAATAGAGCAAGAATTGTGCAACTTTTGAGTGAATATCGTGATGAATAATGGCCGTCAATGAAAGTACTTTGTGTTGGAGAAAAATTTCATTTTAATAAGACTAAAAAAATAAAGCAATACACCTAATGGCACTACGGACTGGGTGCGTTTGGTTCACACTGATCTTATAATGTTATGCACACTCACAAGTTGGACACAGGGGAAGAACCAATGGGACGGATGCATCGCACCCACCAACACGACTCTGCGTTGCGCTCTCTGAACTTCTTGCTTTGCCCCTAAGTCTAAGTTGAAGAAATGAAAAAGAATTTGCAATGCTGAATCGAGCGGACAATTATTGCTAATTATTTATTAGGCTTTAGGCTTAAGAGCATAGTGATGCACCCGCACGACCCAGCGCGGGGCTACATAGGCGGGTACGCAGTGTCCATCCCTTTGACCTCCTTCCAAAGATCCACCGTGCTTGACTGCCTATAACGTTAAGGGCCCAGCGCGGCCCACGGCCCAGTGCGGCCCACGGCCCAGCCCGGCCCACGGTCCAGCGCGGCCCACGGTCCAGCGCGGCCCGGCACGGGCCCAGCGCGGGTTTTAACCAGACGCAGTAGTACCGACGTGGTGTTTCAGTACAGAGCAATGCTGCATTTTGTAAATAAGCTTCAAAAAATCAACTTCAACGCATTCCACGTAAATTAAAACAAAAATCAAATCGATAGAAACAAGCAGTTGAAAAATTGGTGAATAGTGATCCATTTATTGTTCCAACACGGTAGCTATGATACAACAGAAACTATGTCACTGTAACATAAAATGTTTGATTCTAGTTCATTCCCACGTGACCTCTACTTTATAGTCTATTTTTTCCGAATGAGCCTCGACGCCCAGAAAGATGTTGAATAGTTTATTGGAAAATGCCCCGATGGAGCGAAAAAAGGAGAATTTTCTCGCTTGGATAGTTGCCAAGCTAGAAAAAACGGTGGACTGGATTTTTGAGAACTTGGGTAAGAGTTTAAGAAAGTCCAAATTTGTATTATTAGATTTTAATTCTTCCTTATTAAGAAATTTTCCATGTCTTCGAAAAAGTATATTCTGCAACTTTGTGCTTTTTGTCCTTCCCCGAGCATTTGTACCTCCTACAGTAAAATTTTTCCGAATGAATATTGATGCTGATGGCTAACTTCTCTCAATTGTATAGAAATGGCAAACCAATAGCATTCTATCTCCTGACTGATTCGAAACTGTGTCTCTCACTCCGGCAGAAAAATAGTGAGAGATGGGCATATTGTAGTCATTTTATTTTTTGCAACCTAAAGGCGTCCTTTAGTGCTAAAAACATGGGGTTGGCTGCACTAACTCAATCAGAGGATAATCTCAACGTCGGGATTAAATTGCTGATCTTCAGTTTCAGTGGCAATGTCGAGATAAGTTTCTTGTAGTTGAACTAACAATCCTCACTTCAGGATTAACTAATACTGAGGTTTAACTTGAGTTCCGGAATTGCAGATACTTCAATATTTATTTGCTTTAGACATAAAAAAATTATGAGAAAATGTTAGCGCAACCCGACAGCTTGTGCTGAGGATGTTTCGATATCGAGCTCGCTTGGGATAATCCTGACGACGTTGAGATTATACCAAGCTTGGGATCATCGACATGTTGGTGCGACCACTCATACCGAGGTGGTCGTTTTTTTGTTCGAAATTATCTTGAGCTCGAGCATAGATCCTTTAGTGCATCTGCCTCAGCCTCTGGTTACAGTCATTGGGCATCTGCGAATGGGACAACAGGGTAAAGCATACAAAAATGTCTTTAAAAAGCTCGGCTATGTTAGGGTGTGCATTGGATCTCGTTCCCGTCGATGGAATCCAAGTAAATACGAGTTTTTTGAAAGTGGGACGGGAGCAGGCGGAATGAGTGAAATTGCTTCCCACCGAACATTTTTTCTAAAAATTCCAAGCTCGGCTATGTTAGGGTGTGCATGGGATCCCGTTCCCGTCGATGGAATCCAAGTAAATACGAGTTTTTTGAAAGTGGGACGGGAGCAGGCGGAATGAGTGAAATTGCTTCCCACCGAACATTTTTTCTAAAAATTCCAGTTTAAATTGCGGTTTAAATCCAAAAATTGCAAATGTTGCTATTTTGTTGAATAATTTCAACAAACACTTGTGATAACTTGATTTCGAGTACCTATAATCAGGAAATAAATTTGTTTATTGCTTGTAATCAGTAAAAAAATGTTATAAAATATGTTACGTAAAAATACTGAATATGTAAATATTAACCCGCGTTACAGGAAAACCAGGTCAGCAGCGGGACGGTAGCAGGATTGGCTAAGCGGGCGGAAAGCAGGCAAGGTTTTCAATCCCCCGCACATCCCTAACCTAATTATATTAACAGCATTGCAGATTTTTCATCATCTGCACAATTTTAATGCTTGGAATTGTTTCACACAATTGATTTAGTTCTAAGAAAACTTTGTACTGAAGCTTTTTCTCTAAATTCTGTAATTATTCCAATAAACGGCGCACCGTGTATTATTTTTGTGGGTCCATTTGGTGCGCCGTTTACTAGAGGGCTTCGTCTATTCGAGGGCACCATTTATTAAAATTTTGGGCTTCATCAGGCCACATTTTAATCCAATCTTGTTCTTTATTCTTTCATGGAATCTCGACAATATCGTTTCATCATCAAACAAATACCGTACCTCTCTGCACCAAGGAGAGAAAAAGAAAACAAACAAAAAGGAAAGAAGAGAAAACAAAAGTAACGAAAGGAAAACAAAGGAAAAATGAAAACAACTAATGAAATTAAAAGAAAAAGAATGGAAAATAACACCCTGGATTCACTTACTTTGAGGCGGCTAGCAACTGGACGGTTTCCTTTTTTTGCTGCTGCAATAGTTTTACCTTGAAATCCGAACCGTACTTCTTTCTATTCTCGTTAAAGACTGCATTTTACAGAAAATTTGCAAAAAAATCAATACATTGCAAACCACTGCAATCAAAATACACTTTAAAATAAGCATGTTAAGCCCTATTCAGAAGAGAAAAATCCAAGGATTTTTGTCAGCGACAGTCGGCGACTGCACTTCTGAATTGGGTTTCCTCTAATAAACAGCGCATAGCTAGTTTACATTGAGGATACTTATGATTTTAATAAACGGCGCGCCGTTTATTATCATAGGTGGCGCGACAGCGTCAACCTATAATATACTTGGCCCTCAAATTTCATGTCCCCCCCTCTAGAGCCAAAACGGTAAGAGCTAGAACCTTCGGGTTTTTTGCATAATATCGGGCATAGGGGCAAACTATGGGAAGCCTTTTGTCATTTCGCCTCTATCTGCAAGTGGTGCTCGGTGGGGCCCCAAAAACAGGTAAAAAACGCACTTTTTAAGGCCCCCCAGTTCCACCATGCCCAGCAATTGGTGTGCCATATCCAACCTCCAAACTTCGGCCTAAGCATCTTGGGGGTGTAATCTCAAATGCGAATTTTTTTTTCTTTGAAATATGGCCTCAATTCAATTATATGGTTGTTCAAAGTCCCGGAAAACGCCAAATTCCCCAATTTTGTTATATAATACTTATGGGTTCAAAAAAATAATTTTTTGCAGCATAATGCACTACTAATTTTTTTCCAGTTTCAATTGAACCTGTAGCCTTATTGGGATTTTTGGGCTGCTAGGGTTTTCGACCATTGGGAATTTGATGGACGCGGTCACTTTACACAAAAAATTATCCTTGGTGTAAACAAGCGTATTTCCGTAATTTTTTAGTGGAGGGAGTTTTCGACCGTGGGGATTCAATAGATATGGTCACTTTACACAAAAAAAAATTATCCAATGTGTAAACAAGCGTATTTTCATGATTTTTTGCTGGAAGAGGTTTCCGACCACGAGGAATTCAATAAATGTGATCACTTTACACAAAAAATTATCCCGTGAGTAAACAAGCGTATTTTCGTGATTTTTCAGTGGAAGGGGTTTTCGACCACGGGGAATTTGATGCATGTGATCATCTTACATAAAAGAACTATCCTGGGTGTAAACAAGCGTATTTTTGTGATTTTCTATGGAAGGGGTATTCAACTGCGGGGAATTCAATGGATGCTTCACTTTACACAAAAAAGTTATCCAGGGTGTAAACATGCGTATTGCCGTAATTTTCTTGTGGAGATGATTTTCGACCACAATGAATTCCATGAATGTGATCACTTTACACAAAAAATTATCCCGTGAGTAAACAAGCATATTTTCGAAATTTTCCAGTGGAAGGGGTATTCGACCATGGGGAATTTGATGAATGCGATCATCTTACATATAAAACTATTCCGGGTGTAAACAAGTGTATTTTCGTTATTTTTTGTGGAAGGTGTTTTCGACTGCGGAAAATTCAATGGATACGTCATTTTACACAAAAATCTATCTGGGGTGTAAACAAGCATATTTTTGTGATTTTCTATGGAAGGGGTTTTCGACTGCGGGGAATTCAATGGATGTGTCACTTTACACAAAAAAATTATTCTGGATTTAATCAAGCCTATTTTCGTAATTTTTTTGTAGAAGGGATTTTCGACTATTGGGAATTGAATGCGATCACTTTACACAAAAAAATTTTCTTTGGGAGGGGTTTTCGATCACTGAGAATTTAATAAATGTGATCACTTTACACACTAATTCATATCGAGTGTAAACAAAGGTATTCCTGCGATTTTTTGGGTTGAAGAATTCTAGACCATGAGGAATTCAATAGGTGGTTTTTTATTGTTTTTTTCTTCAAAAGATGGTTTTTTATTGTTTTTTTTGACGTGAAGATGACCAAATTTAAAACTTCAATATGCTTCTATGAAGGTTTTCGTGCATGGTTGAGGCCCACTAAAAAAAGGTGAACTAGTTTATTAGAAAATGCCCCGATGGGGCAGAAAAAAGGAGAATATACTTGCTTCGACAGTTGCCATGGTAGAAAAAGAAGTGGACTAGATTTTTGAGAACTTGGCTCAAAGTTGGAAAAAATTCACTTCCTTTATATTGGATTTTCATTCTTTCGCAAAAAATTGTCTATGTCTGTGAAAAAGTATATTCTGCAGCTGAGTGCATCAACACACTTTCCAACCAAGCATGTGCATCTCTGAAATTTTTAGAAGAGTACAGGCGTGGACCTTGGTGTTTTAGAATTTTTTGAGACAAAAAATTCAGAAAAAGTTGACCAAAAAATTTTTTGCATAACAAATTTTCCAGTTTCAAAAAAACTCGTGGAAGTTTCCCCATGTCCCCTCTCACACATGTTTGCTTCCAACTGAGTTAAACATTTTTACTGAATTTGGTGTCAACAAAAGGAATCAACTGAGGGAAAGTGGCACATAAAATCCCATTCAGCTTTTTTAGAAAAAAGAGCTACAGCACAAAGTCTTCTAAGAACTAAATTGCTGCAGAATATACTTTTTCACAGACATAGACAATTTTTTTGAGAAAGAATGAAAATCCAATATAAAGGAAGTGAATTTTTTCCAACTTTGACCCTAGTTCTCAAATATCTAGTCCACTTCTTTTTCTACCATGGCAACTGTCGAAGCAAGTATATTCTCCTTTTTTCTGCCCCATCGGAGCATTTTCTAATAAACTGGTTTTGTATATGGTCAAAGGTGCGTCGTTTATTTGAGGGCGCCGTTTATTTTAGGGCGCCTTTTATTCGAATAAATACGGTAGTTAATTGGATTCTATGTGTCAACTTCTCACAGTTGATTTCTGTTTGGACACTCAATTTAGTGCAGATGTTCAATGCCGTTGCAAGCACACATGTGCCAGGAGGGATATGGGGTGGGGGGTTCATGTGAAAAAAGATTTTGGCCAACTTTGTTGGATTTTTGTCGCGAAAACAGGTCAAAAAACCAGGGAATGCCTGCAGTATCCCCCTCAAAGTTTTGGAGTTGCACATGGCTGCGTCTCACTCTCGAACGGCTGCATCTCACTACCAAGCGGTTGCGTCTCACCTGTGGACGGCTGTTTGTCACTTGCAGACGGCTGTGTGCCACTTGCTGACGGCTGCGTCTCACTCGCATACAACTGTGTCTCACATGCGGGCAGCTGCGTCTCAGTCGCAGGCGGCTGCGTCTCACCTCCAGATGTCTGAGTTTCGCATGTGGACGGCTGGTTTCAGTTGCGGATGGTTGTACAGACCATCTAGGCAGAAATCTGATAGTCAATATAGGTGGAGCTCCGATAGTCCGACTAGGCCTGTGGCTGAAATGACCCGGTGGTGGGAGTGACCCGATGGCGGAAATGATCCGGTGGTGGGAGTCACCCGATGGCGGAAATAACCCAGTGGTGGAGGTGATCTAGTCTTGCATTTGACCCGGTGGCGGATGGCGGAAATGACTCGGTGGCGGAAATGACCTGGTGGTGAAAGTGACCCTGTGGCCGAACCGAGTAAGTGTCAGGCAGAGGTTTGCAACAAAGTAAATTGATTTAGAAAAAAGAAATTTATCTTTTTAAAAACAAAACCTCTAACCTGAAAGTTTGGGAATGCACTTAAAAACGGCCGCCGATAGCATCCTTTCAATATTAAAAATGTAAAAATCAACGATAAATTCGATCTATGTAAAAACTCCGAAAACACTAATACGACAAGAATGAAAATAAGGGAGCGTACGACAAAAACACAAAACTCTCTCTCCTGAGAGAACGAAAACGGAAAAAGGAAGACGATTTTTTCCCAGATAATATGGTTTTTATTCTGATGGATAATTAAGAGTTTGGTAAAAGTTGGGTTCTGTTCTGTTTGACGTGTGGTTTCTGTTTCCAAGCCTATATGCTTGTTTGTTTTGTGGTGTTAGTTTTCTGGTTTAGAATAAAATATGATGAACTAAAGAAAACGTAAATATACATAATGATTAAAAATAAATGTAAAATACAGTAATTATTATTTTCTTCCTGAAACAAGCTCAGACACGCTATCGCCCCATCAATTGAAACCCTTCGTGGTCATGCGACTACGTAGTTGAGGGCAACTTGTTCGGCCTATCCTTAACAATTGCCTATCCTTACCCTTGACCATTGCTGGCCAGGGTGGTCAAATGACTACAGGCACCTCATATGACCCGCTACGACTTGATGCATGCAGACATGTGGGCATGAATGTATCATGCTTAAAAAACAGCAAAAAATTTTATGCGAAAAATCATTTTTTGAAGCCATAAAATTTATATAACAGGAATTTTGATGATTTTCGGGTCTTTGGGCTATGGTATAATTGGATTGAGGCCACATTCAAAAAAAGAAAAGAGTGTTATCTGAGGGACATCGGGTAGATGCATGGGGCGAAGTATTGAGCACGGGGTTGCTACTCCCAATGTCGGGCATGCTGGAACTAAAAGCCCAAAAAAGGCAGTTTTTTGCATGTTTTTGTGGCACCACCGAGCGCCATTTGCAGGTAGATGTCAATTGACCACAGGCACCCCATAGATTGTCCCTAAGCCCAAAATTATAAAAAAAAGCTTCTAACCCCCACCACTTTGGCTCTTGAGGGGGACGCGAACTTGGAGGAGTCCAAGTATTTTATAGGTTGACGCTACTACGTATACGGACACTTTTTTTCCGCGAACTGACAGTAGCAGTTTGGCGAACGAATTGAGAAAAAAAATTTCGGCACACGATGCAGGTTAATTGTCTGCTCACCGATTTATATAGATTATTTTGCTTTCCGAGGCTCATTTGAAAATGAATAGACTATAGTTCCAGGAGCAAGGGTTTTATTGTAGGATCAATACGCGAAATGATTCTGAATGACGTTTTATAGAGAGCAATGATTTTGCGATTTTCTGATCTTGTTCTAGTTTAATCGATCCCGTTATTTCAATATGAAATGAAAGTGATAAAAACGATCATTACGTACATTTTAGGGTATTATAGCAACTTGATATAAAACGACGGTGAATATTTTTTATTGAAAATATTTTCATCGGTGTAGCATGCTTTTCAGGAATACTTCCAAACAATGAAAAATGTGAAACAAGTCCGTTTCTAATTTTTAAGATTTTATGATAAACCATTTGTCACATAAAAGTGGACTAGAAGCCTGTGAGCACACATAGCTAATCAATAACATTTTTTCTGTGTGAAAGTTTTATTATTAAAGATCCTGAAGGCGCTACTGATTTTTATTGTTGCGTTTCAACTTGAACACGTGTTACACAAAACAGACTATGAATCGAAATGCGATTTATATTTCTGTTCACCGTTTGTTCATTATATGAAATTACAGTGGAAAAAGATAGTGAGAATCTTCAATCACTGCGAAGATACGAATTCTTTTCAATTTAGTGGCACTTCTGTCTACGGTAGCGCTTGTGTACTAGATTCCGCTCGTGCACTATATCTGGCACTTGTGCATCAGGTAGGCAGCGTGATCGGGTTCCACTTCGCCAGCATACTCATGTGTCTAGCTAACAGGCGTAGATGACCAAAATAAGTCCTATATTATAGTGGCGTACAGTATGCCACATATAGCCATGACATTAAAGGCATCTTTAAGATACTATATATTTTTGTTGAGAGAGTAAATATATCTTGATAAATCTATTTTATTCGCCAAAATAAATGAGAGCAAATGGGACTAGACATATGGGGTACAATGAAAACTTTGATGCACCTCAAAAGATACAGTATGTTCGAACAACTGCCGCTGAATCTTCTGTTTTTTTCGATTTCCAGTCATACTTTTTACCAAGGTTAACATAACTTGGAAATCAGGTGAATGATTTCAGTGCATAAGACAAGTTGGGAAACAGCTATTTCATTTTCATCAAACGAGTAATTTGAAAATGATGACAGAATGTTGGTAGAAACAACAGTGATAGTTAGACATGGGCTTGCTCAGAAATTAGAATGAAGTTTTCAATTAGAAACACCAATTTTGTTTTTTTAATGCAGTTCTATCTGCTTTGCCGTTGAAGTCGAAATTCATCTTTCATTACTTTTTTGGATCACAGCTGATTTTTTCGCTCTACGATTGATATGCTTTTGCTGTGTAGAACACTGTTAAAAAGTTTTTCAATTTTTGAAATTTTTTTGTTGCGTTGTCGTGGATTTTGCTGACCAAAGTTTGTCTACTCTCTGATAGTGTATGGGGTCACGTTATGCTAGCCTGCCATTATGAACGCATTCACGCTGGCAAACCGAACATGCTGGTCCAATGAATACGCTGGCCTAGTGAAACCTACCCTGTAGGGCTTCTGCATTCCAATTATTCAAAATTCTCAAATAAAAGCTTCTGAAACAAACTACCTCTGTATAGGATATTGCTAAAAAAAGTTTATATGCATGATAGTGTATTTTTATGACTAATCAAAAATAAGAAGGCAATTAAATGCTATGGGAAGTTTGAAGAGATTAGAAATTATACTTTTGAGGAAAGTACTGCCATTATACATAGACTACCCGAACTCATTATTCTTTGCTGCGACTACGTAATTTTTGAAACCGTTCGTGCATGTTTGGTCAAACGTTGAAATTCGTGTAATAATTCAGCAATTAATAGTCAACTGCGGCTTCAAGCACACGAAACATGACACTCAAACTTTCACGGTTTCATCTTAATCCGAGTTCCTTGAAACACAGTCTGCTTACAGTAAAGCACGATTTTCTGTATTCTCTTTAAAATTCTGTCAGAATTTTTCATGCAAAGTATAAAAACTTTTAAAAATGGTTAATTTATTAAATCTTACTCTTTCAAGCTTTTTACTCTTCGATCAACCATAGCCTACTCATACTCCTTACTGGTCTGTTTTCAATGTCTCATTGTTCATTATAACTCTCTTCGACTTGCATTGAGCTACAGTATTTTTGCCCGAGGAATATTTTGTTTCAAAAGCCTCCTGTTAGGGACATTTTTTGGGGACGTTATGTCGTTTAATCCTTTATTTAAAGGACGGTGCGCGATCAGAGCATGCTGTGCTGTCGTTATGCAATGCAACGAATTATCCGAAGGATTGTGGTTGTATGTGCATTTATGTCTATTCATAAGTTAAATCAAGTCACGTGCTTCCAAATCGTGACTTTTTTCAGTTACGAACACACAAAGCATAAGTAACAACTTATTAGATCAATCCTATCCTGAAGATCAGCATGCTACAAAATATGGCTCTGAAATTGCAAATCTTGAATCATCCCTTGTTTTCTTTCTAGACATTTTCTGCATGGCTAATATTTGATCCAAGCGTAGTTTTTTCATACAGTTCTACCTGATAACTGGATCGCAATCGGAGCAGACATCAAGACACGTTGTGACAAACACATCAGCATCGATGGAATTTTTCCCATAGCAACATTTAAATGGGTCAAAATGGCTAAACCGAACCAGAATTATCATCGCTTCTACGATGGCGGCCATTCGGCAATTTTCTTGGGTTGTTTGAAGGAAGGCGGGATACTTGTAAGCTCTTTCATCCATGGCATCAATCTGAAATGTCTAAAAAACTACAAAGTGGCCCGAAAACAAACACCAAACAGCATCTGACACAATAGCAGGCTGTTTCAAGGTGTTTTTTCTCATTCCGCTCTCAGTGCGGTAACTTCAGATGCATCTTTTTGAGACAACTCCCATTTATTACATAGCGATAGCGTGAATATGGAAATATAGGTGAAATATACTAAAGTAGACTGATTATCGTCTGATACTAAGCAGGATGTGATGCGGTTTTTGTTTGGTCAGAACCTGAAAGATATACATAGGGTGCGTTTTATCAAAATTACCTACTCATGTGCTTCGATGCTCCTGGAGCATGAATTCTACTCTAAGGCGAGATGTTTCACCACAATAAATACATGGTTGAGGAACTTTTATCTACATTTATTGATATTTTATCTGGACGAATATTTTTTCATTGTATTTTGGGGCAAACAGACTTATATATCGAAGAGGATTTCTAAATTGATAGAATTATGCTTCGCTGGGACTCAAGTTTTGGTCACAGAAAACCATGGGTCCCTCATTTAGCATTTAGTATAGTATACCCTGTTTGTTGCTACTCCCATACATTTTGTCGGTAGATGATTTGGTTTTTATCGGGATTTATTCTTTTTTGGCTTGTTAAAGGTTGCTGATCAATGGTGTGGCTCACCGTTTGGTACCCGTCAAATACGCAGCAACGACTTGACTCGATATTTCGAAATTGGGTCCTTCACCCAAAATCCAAATCGCATTGGTTTTCTAAATAGTGCTCAATATGCCCTCAAAAGCTTAGTTTATGGACTGGCCAGGAGAGTTGACGACGTAGTTCACATTAAAGGTCATGCAGGCTTTTTAACACGTTCCATCAAGGAATGGCAATGGACGCAGCAAACCGGTTGTTTTCCAGAATTATTCGGTTCTTTCCATCATCCAATGTGGCTGCAACCGTGTATGTTTCATTGGAATTACCTATCTTTCATACACTTACTATGCACACCCAAATCTCATACAGTGGTGAGAAACTAAGAACCGTAGGAATGTTGAATGTCGCAACACTATAGTATCCAGAAACCATCCACATAGTGTGAAGTAATTATGACGAATGGTGATTGTTATCAATTAATGCCAGTGAAACAAGAAGTTAATGGGTAATTGCACTCTCATGCATATTACAGTAGGATCATACCTAGTTTGATTTGCTATCTGCCCATGGGTATGTAATGATCCTGTCAGGTTTCTCTAAGAGAGTAAAGCCCAGCAAAATTTTGGAACAATATTTGAATATTCCATACTATGTGGAAAAACTGAAAGCTCGCTCAGGTCTGATACTTGTCTAGTGAGAAATAACTATTATAATTCTGCATGGGGTCAGTAGTCAGTTTAGCCATAGTCAATGGTCTAATCTTGGCTATCTCTCCTGCCAATCGATTACTCCTACCAATTCTATCCTCAGCATCCTATCTGTCAGCAAGTGGTGCTCACCTTCAAACTGCTTCCCAATAAGGTGCCTTAATGTCAGCAATGGGTGAAAACCACCAGGACATTTTCAAACAAAGCACTGGGACATCAGCAAGGGGGGCTGACTATCAACATAGTTTTCTACAAAGAAAGATGATGTCAGCAATGAATGCACCCGATTCAAATTCATACTTATTGTGGCCACTGCTGCTGCAAACCGTTCTCGGCCAGATTTATGAATCTGAGTTTTTAAAAAAGGGTTCAGCTGGCTTGGTAGCACAGGATTTGCCAACAATGGACGCCTATCAACTGGCCTTGCCTCGTCAAAGACCAGCTTTCAAACTGCACAACAACAAGCAACACTAAATTGATATTGAAAAAAATTGCCCGGACGACTACCTTCATAGTCTTGACTCGATGGATAATGTCTCTAAAAGCAACTCCCCCTGCCCATAGAAATGAAATCGTAGACCCTCTATCCATGTATGCTGCCCCACAACTGACGAGAGTTTTTCACATATTTCACCACCCTTAAATTTTAATCCTTTTGTGGAACCCTCTTCTCTTGGCTTTGAGTAATGATTTAAATGAATTTTTGATGCAAGCTGCGCCAACGGCTCCATCGTCAGCTAGGGATCTGAGCCAAACCACAAATTCGGCACCCCACAGAAACGATACTGTAGGTGTGTCAGCTAGGAAAGCATTTACAGCAGTGGCACCGCTCCTAGCTCAAATTTAATCGTTCTGGACAGTGACAGAGACTTATCCAACCCATCGGATTCTGTTGTTGACACTAAATTTTTGGCGCTCTTTGAAAAATGTGCATGCCAACTCAAACAAATGGAACAATGACTGACAATAATCATGATCTTGTTGCTAGACAAAATGGAAAAAACAATGGCTGACAAATCAAAATCCCAATCATGTGACAGCCTGCTGACTGCTAACCCACCACCACCAGCTACCATACTACAGGGCAGGAAGGTGTCTGATATTTGTATTACCGCTGACTGCCATAGAGTTGCTGAGCTGGTTTTGTGATATAGTCGGATACCGCCACTTGCTGCATCGAACCCATTTCGAATGAATCATCAAAACAATTCAGACTACTATCGTGCAACTGTGTTGACTGTGTGCATCGGCTAGACAATATGGTTTCTCCAATTTTCCATTCGAAAAATTCAAGATCATGGATAACCAACATCCCTCTTCTCATTAGGAGCATAGTTGGATAAAAGTCATTGTAGAAAATATGCATCTGCCATCTCTGCTCAGTCTTGGACAGCTGTAACTTTTTCCAAAATTATCAATGCCAGCACAATAACTGGCCCTGGAATAATTACCTGGAATGCCACTACTCATTCTGCTGACCACTGGATCATACATTTTGTCATATGCCAAGTCAACAATGCTACCAGTTAGCCAATTCATTCAAGAGTACGCTGCAACAAGAGCCTTAATGATACAAGTCAAAATTGGCAAGATCAAAACCAACGTTTTAATCAACACTGTCACTCATTGCTCGGTACTTTCCTCCAGCCTGATCAAACACACCTTGGACAAACAAATGTTCTGATTATCTGCGGAAAATTGATTGTCCCTCATTTGCCAGCATCATTGCTCACAGGGCCTTTATTGTCACAGTGGGATCCCAATTTGGTGAAAATTTGGTTAAAGTGTCGTCTTCATGATGATGTTCGAGATCAGTTCATGATCAGCACTGACTTCCTTGCACATCCCAAAATTAATGCCTTGCTATACTTTAAAGAAAAATTTCTCGAAATCCAAAACATCACTGTGCTGCTCAAAGTAGTCCCCTGAAGCAAACTGATCTCACAATCCCGACCTTTTATATCTACATCTTGCAACAATATTTTGGAAAAAATCCCTCCAAAGAAACAAGTGAGTATTTGTGATGATTTTTCAGAAATGAGAGTCAGGTTGAAGAAATCAAAGCTGAAGAATTGAATCAGCTGCTTCAGCCTGTCCTACATCAAACTATGCCTAGTAGTCTGGAAGTTGCAGAGCTGGCTGAACCTATCTGAAGCTGAACTGATTAGTTGCTGAAGCCTCAGTAACAATTCAACCAAATTTTCAGCAGGAGGTCATCAGTTGAGTTTTCCCAGAAACTGATGCTTCTATTTCCAACCTGATTCTACAGCCCACCAAAGAAGCTATTTCAAACAAAAAATATACTGTTGAAATAATTAGAGTCAAAAATACCAATGAATGTTGTCCACTTTTGTTTATCAAAGATTCACCGAGCTCCATCAAACTTCGACAGAACCAAATTTTCACTATCACCAAACAAATGTTGGAGTCGGCTGTTCTGACTCCAGATAACACTATCCATGTTTCACTTGCCACATCTGACCGTAATTTGAATGACCAAGAACCAGCCCCATTGGACAAATTGATGCCCAATCACTTGGACAAACAAAAGCTCAAATACACCTAGAACAAAATGACTGAAAAAATGTTCATCACCTCGAAAACAAAAAGCAAGAGCCCAAAGTATGCTTTGTCAAAACCAAAACATTTTCAGCTTGCCCAGCAACAACCCGACTTTCACAAATGAATTGAGCATCAGCCTTGACACTGGCAATGCCAAACCCCTGGCCTGCCACCATACATGCACAGCATAGAAATTCTGCTGGGGGTCAGCCAGGACGTGGGGGGGGGGGGGGGTGGAATACAATTTTTTTCATTCTTGATAATGAAAAGAATGGTCTTAGAAAAGTTTTCTAACATCCAAACAGCATATTCTCACAACTATATTAGTCAGATATATTAAATAATTTGCATAGACAGCACTTTTTACAGTTTTAATGTTACTCCTTTGGAATCAAGTATGCTTTGTTCAGAAAAATTGTCAAACTAAAGGATCATTTCCATTTTTATGACGACTTTCTCTTCTCTCTTGATCATTTTCCTTCCTTAACTTATCAATCATTGCTAGGGTAGTCAAATCTGCTGGGGGTCAGCAAGAATCTGCTGGGGGTCAGCCAGAATCTGCTGGTGGTCAATACCCCCCAACGTGCATGTATGCCTGCCACTATTACGATGCTGCCATAGAACCATGTCCAATCTTCTGCAACAAATACATGAAATGCTCGACAAAGATTTTATCAAATCATTCTGCTCTCCTTTGGCTGCACCACTTTTCTGGTCAAAAAGAAAGATGGTTTCTGGCTTCGGGTTGTCAACTATTGTGGTATCAATGATGTAAATCCTAGTGATTGCTTTCCAATCCCATGGACTACTCTGATATGGACCCAGGGATTACTCTGGTGTTATGGGCAATGAGAAATTCTTTATTATGCTTGATCTCAAGGCTGGATATTGGCAGGTACCCCTCAGCAACACGTCTTGTGACAAGACCACATTCCTCTGTGAAGCAGGTTCGTTTCATTTCCAAGTCCTGATTTGGTCTGAAGAATGCACTTGATGAATTCCAGCACCTGATGGAATGGAATCTATTTGGAAAATCTGTCTCATCTGCATTGACAACACTATTGCTTTCTAGAATTCTTTTGAAGAACATCTTGAACACCTGCAACTAATCTTCAATGTCCTAAGCGGCAAACCTTAACCTTCAGTGGGATAAGTGTGAGTTACAACAGCAAAGAGCTCAAGTGTCCCACCACATTGTGCCTGCATTTTTGGAAAGGATCTCTGTAGAACAAGATATTGAGAATTAGCTGTCGGTTTATTATCACTCTTGTGTGCATTTTTTCGATGAAATTTTATTATTTTCATTTGGTTACTGGCCACCCAATTTTATATTTAAAAAACGTTATATTTTGGAGGGGGTGATTTTAGGGAATCAGTTTTTGTAAATAAATATTTGCCAAGAAATTGTTGTATTTTCATCTTAAAGTGTGTTTCCTAATCTGGATAATTTTAGTCAGGCTTTTCATGGGTAAGTAGATTTCTGTCCTTGACTTCTTGCTCTTGGCTGAGGAGACATTCCAATTTTAGAGACAGGCACAGGGAAGGACTGGCATTAAGGTCGAATCCTATCTGCCAATTACTCCTACTAATTTTACTTCTTCCTCCAACACCACAGATAAAAAGAAACATTTTGGCCTGAGACGCCTCTCGTGCTTTTCAAATACAACAACAGATTTCATCTAATTTAGATGAAGAAGATGAACTGTTCAATGCGAACAGCACCACATGCAATAAAAGTGCATCTGGAAATTTCATTTATGTAACGTCACCATTCAAGCAGAGTCGCTATTCACTTAATTTGACACTCAAAACAAACTGTCGACTAGCTATAGAAGTCCGATACCAAGAGAATTACTCGATGTTAATTTATCAGGAACTGGGACCAGGTAATAGGATGATGTGATACTCAGCAAAGACATGCGATCTGAATTGGATTTACTGAATATTAAAAAATTCCTGAAATTAAGCAGAAGGATTTCAAATATTTGATCTGTATGAACACTGGAAGATGCAGTCCATGGATGCAAATTATGGTTTGAAACTTCATAACAAGGATACATCTTCGATTCTTTTCTAGTAAATTAAAATATTGATTCGTATCAGCTATTGATTCTACCTCCAACCAGTTTTATTGTCTGACGTTTTGCTTTTGTTTTAAGAATGAGATCCGAAAACAGCTCCTATTTCATGAATTTTTTTGATTTTCGACCAAACCACTTGTAGCTGTAAATATGTAACCTAAAATGACCAATGCAGCAAGGTCGCAGCCAAACTTTTATTAAAAATTATGGGAGCTCATTGGCTCTACTCAATAAATTTCTCCTTCATGATGTGTGTTCCATGATAGCCACTCTATTCAATTATTTCAAGATTATCCAGATTGATTTCGGGATTTGTAGCAGGGCTACGTTTGCAGAAACTTCGACTGCTGCATCAATCATTTCAAAATGAAAAGTTCCCAGTAAAAGTTTATGTAGACAGCAAGGCAGTATTCACCATTTTCATTCTAATTTATAATTACTTGACAAGGAATCTCCATTTAAACGCTTATCATAGCATCGGCTTTGGAATGTAGTGGAAATTTAAGGCTATAAGCAGGTGCTTTAACAACCAAAAATATGATGTTTGCAGCCTACCGCGTTTCAAATTTTTACATTTTTACATTTGTAGGAATGACACAATTTCGGTAAAAGAGACACTCATGGTAACGGGAATTTGATGTCATTCTTTTAGCATTAGTCAGGATAACGGTGCAGTCAGGATTATGGGATAATCAGGGGAATGGGATAGGTGACAGTGTGGGTAACTTTGCACAACCGCATGGTAGAACTCACTAATTAAATTTTTTATTTAGAAAATTAATCTGATTGCCAGTGTAACTTCTTTATTTTTAAGATGATGGGCCAAGTCATAATGCCAAGAGTGCGGCTTGCAATGAGTAATAATTCACTTTATTTACAATACTGCTGTGTGTTTCATGCATTTATCTTTTTCCCAAAGTTCTATCTGCTGTCGTTTTAAAGAATTTTATTTCAATGATCATGGTTGTTACGAAGGCATTCTCCAACTTTCGGCTGTTGAGGAAGGATTCAAACAACAATTATTCTTGTCAATGCCTTTCGAAGTTTGCCCTGTAACTCTCGATTGTGAGTCTTGTCTTGATGAAAAATGATGTGATATAGATGAATAATATAGTCGTTTTAGATAAAACACATCAATTTTTTCACGAAAATGAATTCACGAGCGAGTTTGGCTACTCTAAATCCACTAATATGAACATCGAAAAGTGCGCAGGTGTCGATATCCCAAAGATAAAATACTTGCACAGGGGATGGTTGATCCATGAATCGAATCAGAGTTATTCGATAGATCTTTTTTTATTTGTTGATAATCTCAACTGCCAGCTGCAGTTAGATATCATTGATGAAAGTGAAATTACAAAGTCAAGTCATTTGAGCCACTCATGCAATTTATGCGAAAGTAACTGAATGTATAAGCACGTTATAGGTTTAATTTCTGACTTTTATCACAGACTATGTGTTCCCAGCAAAATTCGCCCAAAAAGAGTGTCATGTGAGCAGCATCATTAATGGTAGTGGTGAAATAGCTGTCATATGCCAGTGCCTAAGGTGGGTCAATGAATATACGAAGCATGGTCTCAAATGCTTCGAGGGCGAGCTGGTAATACAATCAAATGTTTTATGGAATAATTTTATTACTCCCACGGAATATGATATATATCCATTTGATGTGTGTGCCAGTATTAGAAGTGAGTGTACATCGCATATGGAAGCATTTTACATAAAATCAGTAGTCACTGAATTCAATACGTCTGCTGAGCGATATCGTGGACTGGAACTATTGAGTCTATAGCCTTGAAGAATACCGAATTTCTTGTTATACATTTTGTCATGATTTTCACTAAATTTCTCTTTCAATTTTACACCAGGTATTTCATCAAACACTACCTTTAATCAGCGATTGGGTATTTATTGAGAGTGTGTGTGATCTTTATTCTTATGCATGTAGCACGAATGGGGATCATCACTCCAACAGGTTCATTTTCACCACTTTTTTGAGGCAGTCCAGAATCAGGAAAGGCCCATTACGGATATCAAATGAATTTTTGTTTGTGTCAAAACCATTAGTTGGGTGCTTGTGGGATGAAGTTTTTGCTTGATCTTTTCATCTCTTGTGCACATGATGAAACTAGTTTAATAAAGTATGAAACCTTAGGGGTGTGCGCCGGATCCTGTTATTGCTCCCCGCCCACTGTTCCCGCATTCCCGCGGCGGGCTGCGGGCGGAAACAGGATGATTTCTTCAAAGTGGGACAGGAGCGGCGGAATTGGTGAAATTTCTTCCCGCCCGCAATCCCCGCTTTTGTCTGCAATAAGACATTCTTCCTGCAAATTTTTTCAACTAGAACTCAAATTTTTTCAACTTTTTTCAACTAGCTTAAAGAACTATTGTTTTAACTTGAAAACTTTACTGTAAATTGTAATGTAGCGGGCAAATAATTTTTTTAAAATTAAAAACGGAGAAAGTGTTGCCAACCAATGATGCCAGGTTTAGGTTTTTTCTCCTAAATCTAGGGGTTTTTATTTTTAGGGTGAATTTGGGATTTTTTAAAGTTTTTTTGAGTATTTTCAGTTTTTTAAGGTTTCGCTTGATTTAGTTGAGCTCAAGCTAAAATAACCGTTACTGTATTCTCTTGCAATAAAAAAAAGTTCGAAAAACAAATCAGTGACATATCAACGATTTCTTAGGTGATTCTTACACCATTTTTCACACTCCAAATACCTAGTTATATGTCGAAAGTTTTTTTTAAAGTCATTTGACAAATTCAACTTGTGTGTGTTGTTCAGCAAAAAAATTGCAACGTGTTTATGTTATATTTTAGATTGCAATGTGTTTATGTTATAAATTGATCATAATATTTTATTCGTGTAATGAAAAGTTTTTAGGGTTTTTTGCTTTTCCAAAAAAAATTAGGATAATTTTAGGGTTTTTAGTTTTTTTAGTGAATAGTTTCAATAAACAGTTGTGATTGCTTGATTTTAAATATATATATTGAGAGAATAAATTTGTTTATAGCTATGTAGTAGTCACTTTCAGTCGATCTCTTACGAAGTATATTCTAATATAAATCATATTATATGAGAAGTCTGAATAGATAACCCGCGGGAATCCCACAGGATTCCCGTGGGACGGGAAGCCCAGGCCAGAGGCGGGAGTGGGACGGGAGTAGGATTGGTTTAAGGTAATGCGGGCTGGAAGCAGACAAGTTTTTCACTCCCGTGCACAGCCCTATGAAACCTTATACACCTCGTAATTCATAAATTACGTCTAATACCATTGAAAATGTAATGGTTTTCATCACTTCAACAAATTGTCCAGAAAATGTCATGAAGATTTACAGTATATTTATTTTGACTAGAAATGTTCAAAATTTTGGAGGGATGATTTTTGGAATCTTTATGATCCATCATGTTCGAGGCTCTTTCGCTCATTAGAGACGTGATCATTGTCATTAGGACCCCTGTCAAATTGATTTTTATGCAAACTTACGAACATGACAAGTTTTTTTTTCAATTGTTCACAAAAGTATAATTTGAAGAATAAATTGTAAGGATCCCAGACTAGAGGACTTGACCAAAAGATCTGACTCATTGATCAACAGTCCAACTTGTTTCCTACCCCAAGTAAGGCGTTAGATATTTTAACTGGTCAAGTCAATTCAGATTTCCGCCCCTAATAACCTGCAGAATGTCCGGCAATCACATTCTTTTTATTTCAGGAAATCAGCCATTGCCTTGTGAATGGACTAGTTACACTGACTACCATACGAAGGCAGATTTCCTATTCTCTCGATCAAATGAGAAAACTTTGGTAGATATCAAATTTGTGGTGAATAAAGAATGTCGTTTGCATGTTACTCTGGAACAAAATGGTACTGAACTCAAGTTCAATGACAGCATGAGTTGGGGTTACGGTAAAATAATATGGCTGGCACATCTGTTGTGACTAACTTTTTGTTTATCTTCAGACGAGAGAGTTCCCATACAATATAGTGATTCGAGATGCAATGTAGAAAGCATGAGGTACTCAATATCTGGTCAAATAAGATGGGAAACGTCAGTTAAGCTTCATTTCAGAGGTGATGGTGGCACAAAAAGCCGGATATGCTTCAAGTTTGGAGAAAGTCGCTTCCAGAACTATTGTTACAGTGGAGTGATAGTGCTACAAAAGAGCACAATTGATTCCAGAAATAGTACAGTGCCCGAATCAGCTATCCCAGTTGCATATGAGTTATGTGCTCCGCCATTCCCAACAGGTTAATACATAGTTTTCATCTTTATGTACTGTTGCATGGTGAATGCACCTTAAAAGGCATCAGATGCGCTAGTGAATATTATATCAATTTATTTTACTCATGTCATTGCTAAAACTATAAGTCGGACGTGCTAGACTCGACTTTATAAATTCAAACCCAAGAGAATCTTTACTAATCTGAGTCACCAAACATAGGTACTCTGGTTTTTTGATATCCCTTATCTGAAGGCCATTTAGTTGGACTAAATATTTGGATGCCCTGGTATCGAAGATTGAAAACATGATTCAGTGACCTGAACACTTCATTGGACGTTGGCTCACTCACAACACATATTTTTTCAGGAATAGATGTTGACTCCGAAATGCCATTCAAGCAGAAAAAACTCTTTCGGTTTCTTGTTTAATTTATTATACAAAAACACCCTAAATGAAGAGACTAGAACATCTTAGTTCCATCATGTTCTCCCCACTATGATTTCGAGTAGCAACAGAACATGCTTACAAGCCCATGACTTGGATTCAGCTCGAACATATTTTCCAAATATTTTCAGAGGGTTTTCTAAAAATTTTCCACCATGAAATTTTAGTAATTCTCTATCGTAAACACTTAGCATAAGTCTAAGCTTAAGGTTAAGCTTAATTCTAAATTTGAGCCTCAGCCTGAGCATAAGCCACTATAAGCCTAAGACTCGACTGATATGTACATCAGATATTTCAAAAATGTCATAGGGGTTAAATTGTCGGAATGGTCATAATTTCACTCACTTCGGAGAGTACAGTGAACTTCGGCGGTGTACTCAAAATATAATCGACATAATGGAAATGTAACGATCAATACTTTGAAAATCATGAGTTTTTATATAAATTATAATGATGTTATTCAATAAAACAAAGAAAACATGTTGAAAAATTATAGCAAGTTCCATTAGAGTGCAATACACTCTTCTCCACACCATGCATCCAATCTAATTCAACTGGAGTAGAGTCTAATTTTTTAGGATCACCGAAATTAATGACGTCTTACAAAGAACAGTGTGCCCATGTGAATGAGACATTAACGCGGGACCTTGCTTGGCGAAATATCAGTGGTGAAGGACACATTGAAAATCTGGAAATTCAAATCGTTAGAAATGCAAATTGTGGATTGAACTTGTATGGCACATGGCGGGAAAATCCCTTTCACATCACATTTGGAGACATGAGTTTGCATTATCATATATATAACATAAATCAGTTGTCTGCATACTGCATTTTTAGGTGTCAAAATGGAAGACCAGCAAATTAATGATAGAATGTGCTTAGGGTAGAAATATGTTCTTTATCCGACAGTTCAACAAATGTTTCGTAACATTCATTTTTAAGCCACCATTACATGGTTTGTTTCACTTTGCCCCAGCAGCAGAGCACGAACATGGGGTGCATTAAAGGCTTACTGCACTGGGTTGTCATGGAAAGGCATACAACTGATTTTTACAGACTGCTTACCGAGGGTGATGCCCATTTCAAAGCATGTCCCCATGTATGCAATATTAGTAATGATTAAGATCGTCCTATTGTACTATATAATTTTTCCGTAATACAAATAAAGAATGACAGAAAATGTTATTAAGACTTTGGGAAATATTAATCAAAAAAAGAATTATGAAAATTAATGGAATGTTGACACATAAAAACCATTGCCACTCGACTGTGGTCAGTTTGGCTTGTTCTAACAGTGCCACAAGTCGGGAAAAAGATGGCAGTTTTGACCAATGTCATATACATTTTTGTGATAGAAGTAAAGTTTCAAAAAAATCTGGAACATTGCCACAATTTACCAATGACAACTAACATGTTTCGAATGTTTTTTATTAAGTCATTCTGCTGAGCCTGAAATACGTTTGTAAAATTTGCTACAATGGACATCATAGGTGGCGGGATAGCGTGAACCTATAATATACTTGGTCCCCAAATTTCATGCCCCCCACCACCCTAAAGCCAAAACGGTAAGAGCTAGAACCTTCGGGTTTTTTTCATAATTTCGGGCATAAGGCAAACTATGGGGTGCCTTCTGTCATTTCGCCTCTATCTGCAAGTGGTGCTCGGTGGGGTCCCAAAAACATGCAAAAAATTCACTTTTTAAGGCCCCCCCAATTCCACCATGCCCAGCAATGGGTGTGCCATATCCAAGCTTCATACTTCGGCCTAAGCATCTTGGGGGTTCAATCTCAAATGCGACTTTCCATTTTTTTAAAATATGGGCTCAATTCAATTATATGGTGGTCCAAAGTCCCGGAAAACGCAAAATTCCCCAATTTTGTTATATAATACTTACGGCTTCAAAAAAATAATTTTTTGCAGCATAATACACTACTAATTTTTCGTAGTTTCAATTGAACCGATAGCCTTATTGGGATTTTCGGGCTGCAATGGTTTTCGACCATTGGAAATCCGATGGACACAGTCACTTTACACGAAAAATTATCCCGGGTGTAAACAAGCGTATTTCGGTGATTTTTCAGGGGAGCGAGTTTTCGACAGCAGGAAATTCAATAGATGTGCTCACTTTACACAGAAACTTATCCTGGGTGTAAACAAACGTATTTTCGTGATTTTTCCATTGAAGGGGTTTTCGACCACAGGGAATTTGATGAATGTGATCATCTTACATTAAAAAAACTATCCCGGGTGTAAACAAGCGTAGTTTCGTGATTTTTGGTGGAAGTGGTTTTCGACTGCGGAGAATTCAATGGATGCGTCATTTTACACAAAAAACTATCTGGGGTGTAAACAAGCATATTTTTGCGATTTTTTTGTGGAAGTGGTTTTCGACTACGGGGAATTCAAGGGATGCGTCACTTTACACAAAAAATCATCTCGGATTTAACGAAGCCTATTTTCGTGATTTTTTCGTGGATGGAGTTTTCGACCACGGGGAATTTAATGAATGTGATCACTCTACACACTAAATCATATTGAGAGTAAACAAATATATTTCTGCGATTTTTGAGGGAAGATGTTTCTGACCATGGATTTTTCAATGAACGCAGTCAGTTTACACGAAAAATAGTCATTTGTGTAAACAAAGGTATTTCTGCGATTTTTTGGGTTGAGGGATTCTAGACCATGAGGAATTCAATAAATATGGTCACCTTTCAGTCTGTTTACAACGTTTTTTAAGTACTATGCAATTTACGCAGAAATACCAGAAAATTTACGCATCGTTTACTTTTACCAGAAGTGAGAATTCGTTGCTTGAAGATGACCAAATTTAAAACTTCAATGTGCTTCTATGAAGGTTTCCGTGCATGATTGAGGCCCACTAAAAAGAGTTGAACTAGTTTATTAGAAAATGCCCCGATGGAACAGAAAAAAGAAGAATATACGTACTTGCTTGGATAGTTGCCAAGCCAGAAAAAGAAGTGGACTAGACTTTTGAGAACTTGGGTCGAAGTTGGAAAAAATTCACTTTCTTTATATTGGATTTTCGTTGTTTCTCAAAAAAATTGTGAAAAAGGATATTCTGCAGCTGAGTGCATCAACACACTTTCCAACCAAACATGTGCATCTCTGAAATTTTTAGTAGGTTACAGGGGTTTGTTTTTTTGGCGTTTTTTGAGACAAAAAATTCAAAAAAAGTTGACTAAAAAATTTTTTGCATAACAAATTTTTCAGTTTGTACCCCCATGTCCCCTCTCATACATGTTTGCTTCCAACTGTGTTAAACATTTTTACTGAATTTGGTGTCAACAAAAGAAATAAACAGTGGGAAAGTGGCACATAAAATCCCACTCAGCTTTTTTAGAAAAGAAGGCTACAGCACAAAGTCTTCTAAGAACTAAATCGATTGTGCAAGTTACGTTTCATTCACTCATTTTATATAACATATCGTATACAATTCACTCCGTAAGTTCTACTGATTACAAGCTATAAACAAATTTATTCTCTTTTATTTAACTATTCAACAAAATAGCATCATTCACAGTTTTTGGATTTAAACTGAAATTGCAGAAAGAGCGCTTTTTGCGGGATGGCAGACGGGAAGCAATTTCACCCATCCCTGTCGCTCCTGTCCTGCTTTCAAAAAAGTCATACCGTTGTTGTCGGAGAGCCAGTAGAATCAGAGAGAACTGGGTACGGGATTTGGGGCACACACCTAGTATAGGCACGGCTGAATCCCATTTGTAGATCGGTGCCCAATGACTGTAACCAAGGCTCAGTTGCACTAAAAGGGTCTGAGCTCGAGCTCAAGGTAATCCCAAACAAAAAAGCGAATCGGTTTGATCTCAAGTCCGGTATAATTTGAATGTCAACAGGATTATAACGATCTCAATGTCGAGATTATCCCCAGCTCGAGCTGTTTGGTTGCACTAACATTTTCGCATAATTTTCTTATCTCCTAAGCAAATAAACATAAAAATGTTTTCAATTCACAAACTAGAACTTAAACCTCAGTACTGTTTAATCATGAAGTGAGTATTGTTTGTGCACTGGAAGGAAATAATCACGACATTGCGATTAGCTCAAAATTGAGGATGAGCAATTTAATCCCGATGTTCAGGTGACCCTCATGTTGGGTTAGTACAACCAACCTCAGGTTTCTTCATAGTTCTGAAAATGACTATAATATGCCTCCCTCACTATTTTTCAGCTAGTGTGAGAGGCAGGAGTTTTGAATTGGTCGGGAGTAAAAATGCTATTGGTTTACCATTTCTTTACATTTGAAATCATGTGCATATAATTTTCATATAGAAAAATTTACTGTAGTTGATGCCAGGGGGGGAGACAAAAAGCACAATACTGCAGAATATACTTTTTCACAGAAATGAAAAATTTTTTTGAGGAAGAAGGAAAATCCAATATAAAGAAAGTAAATTTTTTCCAACTTTGATCCAAGTTCTCAAAAATCTGGTCCACTTTTTTTTCTAGCATGACAACTATCGAAGCAAGTTTATTCTTCTTTTTTCTGTCCCATCGGGGCATTTTCTAATAAACTAGTTAAGGTCTTTCTAAGCTTAGAGACTTGCTTCTGATCGAAATGTTTGGCCGTCCGTCATGATTTATCTATCTATCTATTTATCTATTTATCTGTCTATTTGTCAGAATTGACATGATCTATAAAAATCATTCAGTGTCATTAAATATTTTTTGTTGGTTACTGGAATCGGATATAAGCAAAAGTTCCACTTATTAACATATCTATTTGACTTTTTGTGGCTTATCAAATGCGCTATAGCATTGCAATGTCAAAATAAATTTCAATAACTAATATAAAAAAATTTCAATAACTAATTAAGAAAGTTTAGTCGACAATTTAAGAAAATTAAGCCGTAGGCATACTTAGCCGCAACGGGCGAAAAAGTCTGCTGCTCGCACACTTTTTTGCGGTTTTCAAAAATTGCGACCCGCAAGTCACCCGCAAAACCGCAATGCGGTTGCGGGTGGCAACCCGCAACCGCATTGCGGTTTATGGACCCACAAAAAGTTCTCGGGTGGAGTACTTTTTGCGGTTCTGGCAGCCGCACTTGATACAGTATATGCCGTTTCGCGCTGAATAACACTGAATACCTGATCT
Organism: Romanomermis culicivorax; assembly: GCA_963922205.1. NCBI lineage: Eukaryota > Metazoa > Nematoda > Enoplea > Mermithida > Mermithidae > Romanomermis > Romanomermis culicivorax. Next base: position 183,441 of record CAWUHX010000103.1, on the reverse strand, counting down.
TTATCAACTAGAAAACTCAATTATTTCCAGAATTTGCTTTGTCCAGTGTTTTTTTTTCTGCAAAGGAATCTTTTGAGGAGAAAAATACGGGAATAAAGAAAAAAATTTATGCAGGGTTCTCATTGTCGAAAAAATTTTCGGGAATCGGAAACTGAAAAGATGCATTTTGGTGAACACTGTTTTTCCCACCGGCTTTTTCGTCAAATGGCGATGGGGTAAAAAATTTTTCCCCAATTTTCTAAAGTCTTTTTTCGCTTAAAAATGCTCATAGACGGTTTATTTTAGTGTTTTTAAGCTTTTAAAACATGATAAAACAGAAAAGTATGCCATTGTGAGAGCCGCAACCGACCCGCAATTGCGGGCCGCAAAATTTGCGGCCGCAAAAAAACCGGTCAAGTATGCCTACGGCTTTAGCGCTTCAGATTACCACGCACCAAGTTTTCTGGCTACTTAAATTTCTGCCTTTGTACAAACATGGAGTTTGATAGTAGATGTGACTCACTAATCGGTGCTTTATATACAATAATTCCATCATGGAAATCTGATTCATAAATGTTTTCTTGATGCAAAAACATCATACCTTTCTGAAGAATCATAAGTATGTCAGTCAAAATTACTAAAAATCACAAAAAACTGGTTAGTGCTGCATTGTGAAGTTCTTCTTTCACATAACGAACAAAAAATCTCTCGTTTCCTAATCGTGTGCGACCTTTCTCATATTTCAAGACAATAACACCATTTTTGTTTGGATTATTTTTTATGCCGTCTTCTTAGAACAGGCTGTATCATCAATGTCTGAAACGTTGAAACGAATTTTAAATTTGGGCAGGAACAAATCCACTGATCGAGTACCAAGATCACCACCTCCAGTATGCTGCAAGTTGTACCATTTTCCGATAAGGGATAAAGCTGAATCCATACGATACATGTTGGCGTATCTCGTTGTACCATACGAAGATGTACAAATCAGTTTTGAAGAGTTCAATACGTCCGATATGTCTAAAGGTAGAGGTTTTAGAGATTAAGCTTAGCATTTTCGAAATGGATCCGCAATCTCGTAATCTCGAATTCTCGGGATCTCTTTTTTGAAAAAATTTTCAAGATGAATCCATTCAGATAGTCAGCCGAACATACCTCCACCCGAAACGAGAGCTTGAAACTATATATTTCCGCCAATTAAAAACATATCAACGTCCTTACGAGCCTTCGCTATTTCTATTCATATTGTCATGCCCTGTTCGAAGATTTGCATCAAGCTTAGTATTGAGGATTTCATAGGTCGAATCATTCATTAAACCATCGCTTTTTCGGATGAGAATTTTTTAAAAAAATTTAAAAAATATTATTAGATAATAGTAGCATCTATCGAGCAGCTACTATCTCTTAACATCTGCGACATGTACTAAAAAGTAGCAGTTGCCATGCAAGTACTACTACGTTAGCTGTTACCAGAGCATGAGCAAGGTGTCACCATATTTGCATTTGTTTTAAAATATATGCAAAGTAGCGTCATCTAAACTTTTGACATATCAACCACCTGCTACTAGAACAAAAATACCAATTTTCTAGGGTAGATTAAGCACAGATGCATGTTATTCTAGTAATCCGCTAGTAACCCTTTGTCTAAATGTGATGAAAACAATGGAAATCATGTCTATACCTGATCTCAAAAACCACAGAAGTATATTAAATGAAAACAGATGCATCGGGTAGAGCATCCTGAAAACGGCGACAAGGTTCAATCATGTGACTCTAGCAGTTTCAACGATACACAACTCTCAAATTTAATGAGGTTTGAGTGATACAGCGAGATAAATTCAGTCTTTTATCAGATGTACTTTTCTGATGTTGGCATTATTATATCTTTCGCCGTTTCTTAGATCAAGTTTATATAATTTTACACATTAATGCAAATTTCTGTGTAAACATCCTCAAGGAGGAAAACTGTTAGGGCAAAATTCCTTCGTTTACTGTAGGTTACTGAATACCCTCTAACATGTACGACTTCGGAACTTACACTTGAAAATCTCTCTCTCGTCAGATCTGATCTGGTTATGTGTTATTATTTTCTGGACGACCCGTTACCATTCATATTTTGTAGATACTCCATTCGGCCAACTGCCAGTTTTCCAAGCGGATGGCAAAAAAATTTCCGGTACTTTGCCCATATTGAAATACATTGCCAGGACATGCCACATATGCCCAAAGTCGAATTATCAAGAAGCATTAGCCGATATGTACGGCGAAATATTGGAAAAGCTGGCAGAAGAACTATTGCCTGTGAATAGGGCTGCATACATCATGAGAGACGATGAAAAAAAGGTCAGTTATTCTAGCAGATCCACAGCGACTATAATCTGTTCACTTTAAATAAGCCTCGAGACGCAAAATGTCAAAAAAAAATTTGGACAAGTAGTGAAAGTACGTCGTTATGAGAAAATTTTCTTTTTTCAAGTTGCTGTCAGCCGGTTCCATCGAATAAACTTAAACTCCAGCTCAGCTGCAGCTTAAGCTTCTATGTATTATCCATTGCCGTTAAGATGCAGCGCAGCTAAGCACAAATCATACACACAAAACATTCTACACCTTAGCTGCACCTTACCGAAATTGTAATAACATACGGAGTTAAGCTACAGCTCAGCTGCAGCCTAACTCTCTTGATATATGTTTTGTGTGCAGGAGTTGAGCAGCATCTGAGTTGCACCTGAACGGCAATAGTATAACGTATAAAGTTAAGCTACAGCTTAAGCTGTAGCTCAGCGAGGGCTTAAGTCCCTCTGATGGAACCGCCCCTTGGCTGCTATAGTAAAATATATTTTCATGTGTTCAGGTTGTTTATTATTTGTATGAGCATCTTTTTCTTTCAAGGCTCATTTCGAAAAACGACCATAATCGTGAGTTTATTCTTTTTTTAATTTATTTATTTATACAGAGTCAAGAATGGAACAAATACAAGAAAAATCATTTGTTACCAATGATGACTAAATTGGAAGAGAATATTGGAAAGAAAAAATATTTGTGCGGAGATCGGGTAAGTTCGAACGGGTCTGCTATCTACTGCAGGACTGCTACCTAATGCATGACTGTTGCCTATAGTGTACATCCGCCAATTTATCGCATCAGCCACTTTCTGATGATGAATAATTTATATTTTTTGTGGTAATGATAAATACCACTACAGGATAAGAAAATGTAACATTGATAGATTAATATTCTTTACCAATTATGAAATATTTTTTCAGTCATTTTAGTGTTTCATCATTGGAATTTTTCACTCATTGGTGGTGACAATATTTTTCTTAAGTCATTCTTGTAGCGTTACGTCTACTCTATAAAGTCATAAACCAAACAATGCAGATATTTCGTATCAGTGTTCTCATTTTCGTCCGATGTTCTACCACCGGAAAACTTGTTGGAATTAATATTAATTCATTGGCATAAGCTTTCAAACGTTCTGCACAACGGAAGTTATTCCATGATAAGTGCTCAATCTATTTCATAGATGCAAATTAGGAGGAGCTACAACTGCCATGGCTCATACTAAAATATGTTGCTTGTGGTGAACTTGAATCGAATCACTCTGCCGCGAATACATGCCAATATGATGAACATTCGGCAGAAATGGAATAATCCTGCTGCGATACACGTGCGTGGAGTAGGTTTTTTAAAAATGAATCTTTGTTTGCACTCATTTTATGCACATCTCATGATGCATTCAACTAATGGTTTGTGATCACAGAACTAATGAAAATTTTAGACTTATTCACAGGACTGCATTGACCAGGAGGGAATTTTGGAGGTGAATATTATCACCCAGAAGGTGTCTCCCTCCACCCGTTCGGTGTTTGACTATTTAACTAGTAGCTTTTCAATTGAACGCTTAGTAAATTTGGCATTAATATAGACCCTGCCAAGATTTATCTAAAAATATGGCTTAGAATTTGACTCATTGATTTTTTGGTTGACTCCTTGGTTTTTTGCGTTATCATGCGTCCCCAAGCAATCATGTTCAATAAATTGGATGCAATTTGAAGGTGAATACATTCGTGGGACGTTGTGCAAACCCCTACTGACGATAAATTCAACAATTATTTGCTTCAGATAACATGGGTAGACTTGATGATGGCCGAATTCATTGATCGAATCGATAGTTTGTACGAAGAAAATATCTTACCGAAGATGTGCCCGAACTTATGGGCTTTGAAAAACAAGATACAACAGACGGCGCCATTAAAGATGTATATTTTGTATCGGAAAAAAATGGAATATTGACGAATTAAAAATACTCTCATTGTGTGTGTCTTGACGTGAAAGTACGACTTATGTATCGATCACGAAAGTGATCATAAACTTGGTATGCGGTCATTAATTTCTGAAAAAATACTTACTCATGAACTGTAAGTTGTCGTATAACATTCATAGTCAGATCAATGTTTGTGATTATTTCAGGTTTGTGCAGATTTTATTTGTGAGCTCTTAAACGTAAAATACTGCTGAAAAACTATGACACGCGAACATATGACATGAACCAAATAAAAGCTTCTTCTATAAATTGTCAAAGAATAGTGGGACTTGATAAAAATTACATAGTGAAGCAGAGCGTCTTTCAGTTTTCAATTTCACTAAAAGAACACAGTATCGACGTTTAAGTGCTGACGATGTAAAATTTGGAAAAATTCGTCAGAATAGTGTTTTCTGATTACATTCGTCACTTTGATCGTAGATTGATCTTTTATTGTATTTCAGTAATTTGATATGTGATTGCATTATTCGATAAAGAGTGAGAAGAGAATGAACAGAAGGATCTTTTCTACAGTACAACCACGACGTTTTTGAAATCTTTGGTGTCGTGTCTCAGGCGTAGGCTTGACCTTAGACATAGGCTTGGAGTTGGCGTTTATGATTAAAAAATATACTGCGTTAATTTTTAAATGATCGATACAGCGAGGGCGCAACCGATACAGATTCCGTGATGATCACTTTTTTCAATTATTTCAAGATTATCAAAATTGATTTCCTGATCTCTGGTAGGGTTGCGTTTGCCGCAATTACCGCAGCATCAGTCATTTCAGAATGAATGGAGTATAGTAAGGGTGAGTTTGCCGACTAATCCTCAAAGAAATAAGAATCATGAAATTCCTCCAGTTGTGTGCCCTAGATGACTTGTCTAACTTGAACTTCCTCTTAATTCTGAGTTTCGTGAGGTTTAAGAATTTAAGATAATTCTTAATCCTATGAAAGGGCAACCGAAGTCAAGTTATTCAAAATATGAATCTATAGCCTGTTCATTGTCAAATAAATCAAGCAAACTTATTGTGGAATCTTTTGGCAAAAACCTTTTCAAGGTTGGTTGAATTATCTTAAGGCTAGTTGAATCATGTTTACCATAATCACCAAAAATTACAGTGCACATACATGATTATTATATACACCCAGCATCTACGGACAGTGAAATACTGCTGACAAGTCTTCGTATAAGTCTTCAGCAACCATAAGTATCTATGGCGAGATAAGCCAGCTTGATTTGGAAAACTTGCTATGCCGGATATGGTATATATTACTGTATATAACTTCATCAGATAATACGATGTTCGAATATGTGTAAATTGTGATCTCGATTAAAGTGTATCCCGGATTATCGATCAATAAACCGTTTATGAAGCAGCGATACTCCAATATGAAACCGCCATTTTTGATGTTGAAGACAAACAACACAACATTAAATAGCAGTCAAATAGTTCTAAATGTAGCACAGAAAGATAACATGATCATATTGGCCAGATCTATCATACTTCATTATGGCTACCGAGGCTTTCAGAGTTTCAAACTGGAATTCAGTCGATCAACAGCGCAATAAGGGTTGAAGTAATGAACTACAATTTAGGAGGACGTCAACTCGAAAAAATGGTTGGAAAAAATTGATTTTGACTGACGCATAATGTTTGTTCATTCAAACGTAAAGTAAAACCCTAAATCCAACATTAAAAAAAAGAAATCCGGTAATGAAAAAAATATTGTTTTTATTGAATTGAGAGCGAATAATTTGCTAAAAGGGCACCTTAGATGATGAATTTAGTACATAGAGGGTGAACCAAAAGTCCTTGTGAAAAACTGTAGTTGTCTGAGCAGGTCATAATCATTGGGTTTCCAGCATAGGAAGCATATCTATTTCAAATAACACTTCGCTTGGTGGAAATTTGATTCATTAAGGTGATGACCTCGATCGAGTTCTGACAGATTCAGTGATGCCTCATCAGCAGACCGAAGTAAACAATTGATACTTGGGCCATTCCAAAAAGTCTTCTACTTATAGTTCTGAGCACACTCCCGAAAACGGTCACTCGAGTCACTTTTCACTACATCGCCACGATGCGGATCCGTTAATTTTTTATATCAGATTTTTTATGCAGAAAACTGATCCGCTGACAGTTTTGTCGAACTGGCTTATGATGTGGATCTGGTTTTAGATTCTATCGATAAATTTTCCGATCAGGCTGATCCCGCTCTGGATTTTAAAGCCAACAATGACATAATGCGGATATGAAAACAAGTGCAATCGTTTAAATTTAGAATTTCGCTCCACATTTAGTCGATAGTAAAAGGTGTCTAATTAAACTTTTTTTGAAATTAAAGGATAACTTGAGAAGACTGATATACTTTATGACAAAAATTTGGTGGAATAGCTGTTCATCAAAAAGTATGCACATCCTGCATTTAAATTCCACGGTACCAAACATAACACTGCAATTAAGTAGTCTCTAAAGTGATATAGTGCAAAACTGGTCAAAATTTAATCAGATCAATGTACAGACTGCTACTTTCAAAACAGAATCAACTCTTGAAGTTTGAATTTCGGCAAAGTTGGGCTTGGCCTGGTTAGGGACTAGGCTCAGATTTGGAGGCAATCTCGGCGGCGCGAGCCAGCCTTATTTTCACGATTAATTGTGCACAAACCATTTTCACACATTTCGTCAAGTGCTGCTATTTTTTATCATCTTCCCCCAACTTTCGCATTCAATCACTTATCGAAGTCACTCAATCGTCTTTCACACAACTGTCGTTTATCCTTTTGTCGCATCAAACCCATTGTCGTTTACAATTTGGATTGACCTTCGGCATAATCTTGCTGACCCTCAGCAGATTATACTCCTCAGCATTCATTAAGAAGATTATGAAGGAAAATGAGAGAAAAAAGAAGAGAAAGACGTCATAAGAATAAAAATTATGCTGTTGTTTGGAGATTTTCCTGAACAAAGCACATTTGATTAAAACAAAATTAACATAAAAGCCTTAAAAGGTCCTGACCAAGGGAATAATTTCACATATCTGACTAATATATAGATATAAGAATTTGCCGCTTGGATGTTAGAAAATCTTTTTTTTGGTTATCAAGAAAGAAAAAAGTTTATTCCCGCTCCCTGTCCTGGAATTTTTCTATGCTGTGCATGTATGGAGGTAACCCGTGTAGTTTTATTAGCCTAAGGGAAGGAGATTGAAGGTGGGAATCTTCTTTCTGATGTCAGGGTGATCGGTAGAACTATGTAGCTTCCTAGTTAAGCATCTGTGAGTTCGGCTGGAGAATCATCATCCGTTCATTTATTATTGTTAGGTGTGTGGTTAAGAACTGTCGCATCTTTCTTTGTATAAACTCAAAGGTCAGATTACTCCTTTCACCCCTCAGCTGCCTAGCAGAAGAAAAAGTTCATTGCCGCCTTGAAAAAAACATTCTCCTTGAGGTTAAACACTCTCTGGGTAAGGTCAAAAACCCTCAATCGCCATTACTATGACGATTTATGCTGTCTGCTAGGAATACTTTTGAAATAAATACAATGTAAACACAAAGTTCCTCATACTTTCAATTGTGTAGTTGGCAGCTTTGACATAGAAAGTCCCCAATAAAGACTATGCACTGAATGACTTTTCCATATAGACTCAATGTTGCCCTAAACTTTACATGCTAAATAGTGTTTACAGTTGTGGAGGCACAGGAGCAACTTTGATTTTTGGCATAGGGGTTCTGGTTTCTTCTCATTTGTTAGGTACACATACAATGTTTACTGCAACTCAGAGCATCATGATTAATACCGAAAGATTCATCTCTTTTCCTGCCATCACCAGTTTATGATGGCTGTCATTTGACATATGACTTCGCAGCAATCCGTGAACCGATTTTGTCTCGACCCCAAATTGAACCGGCCCTTACAAGATTTAGTTGGAAGCGACGATTGTAATTTACTCACTACAGTAGTGCCAATTTATTGCTATAAAGAACCTTCATATGAGTGCACATCTATCGGTGCACATCTATCCCTTCCTGCCGTAAATATGATTTCACCTGTTAATGTCGACTGGAATTTCCCAAAGGAAAACATATCTTGGAAACGATCTCATTTTTCAAACGTGCTCGAAGGTTATCATACTAAGCTAATAGTACTGTTATTATGATATCTGTTCGCATGATATGTTTTACTATATTTCAAGTGCCTTTGGTTGAAGGTCAGATTTTCCAGCCTCCTGACGACCCGGATTTTTACCATTTTGAGGCATACAAGTAAGCAGGTCAACCAGAATTTTTTACATAAAAAAACGAGAAATAGTCGGAAACTATCGTCTATGTCAGCGATAGTCAATATTATTTTGAACGCTCAATCCTAATAATTGCAATCGATGTCAGAGATTGGGAAAATCTCTTATCTGAAAACATTTTCCCTCATTTTATTCTTGTTTTGAATAATTCATATGCATAACCGTTTGTTAGCATCCTCTTTCAGTATGTCACTAATTACCATCAAAATATTTTCAGTTCCTGTTTGCTTAACCGGTCATCTATTACCGGCGTCCTGCTTACGCATACTTGCATGTACTATTTTCTGTTCCCAATCACTCTTTATCATTCAATGCATGGCCCAATGAGGTTCTTTTTCTTTACAGTCCATACAACTCTTCCTTTTTCTGCAAAATTCTCAACATATTTAGTAGACTACGCTTTTCGGTGTGAATTAGACGGTCCCAAGATATGCAATCGAGAAAACTGAACTTGCATTGCAAATGGCTATATTTTCGAGTAATAATGTCATTTGAAATGTAGTGTGCTACATTGGTAGGAGTAAGCTTTAGAAGCAAAAAATTAATAGATCTTCACCAGAACCATAGAGAGGAGCAGCTTTACACAAGCCAGGATGTGAGCATAATGCTTTGTTTTGATTTCGGCTCCCATTTTGTTGAAAAAGATCTAACAGTGCAGAAAGTTTTTGATTTTGAGAAAAAAATTAGAGCAGGTCTCAGAAAAACGCTAGAAATACTGCGTAATGGCTTCAAGTATTTTCTATCAATAATAGAAGTTTTTCTGGTGTGAAAATTCTTCCCAGTAGAATTAATGTATTTTGATTTGTTTATTCTAATCATTTCATTACACTTTTTGGTTGTATTATAGCATGGGCTCATCGGGAACACACTTGATCAGGTAACCTTGGTTTACGCATTACATAAAATGAGATTCAAGTTTAGAATATCAACCAGTAGATAACCCTCATTACCTTTATATGTATTTGAAGTGGTCAAAAAGTCCTCATTGTCAACTCTCTTTGGCAGATTCGAATGGAGGAAATTGTTGGAAGAATATCATAATATTAATATAAGGCTGAATGTAGCACAAAACTATAACAAATATCTCAATCACAAAGAATTTTCATGACTTCTCAAGTTACATTCAAGGCGCAATGCCCTGCCGCTTTCACGTTTCCAAACGACCTTCTAATGCCTGATGATTTTTTCAGATTGCAGAAAAAAGGGAAGCGAGAAGTGCGGTGTGACGTTGAAGATTTGACCAACAGCCCAAGACATTTTAAAATTATTAATGAGGCTGTACAGAGCCAAGTTGCCGAATGTCCGCCATTGAATGACGGTTCAAGATCAGAACATGCTGTTTTATCGTTGTGCCGGGCGGCTGACTACCCTATGAATTGCGGAAGTAAGGAACTTATGTCAGAATTTCTTACACCAAGCGTCTACCATGTTCCCCTAAGAGTGTGTGCTAGTGAAGCTTCTCCACTAAAACGAATGTACTACAAATTTCGCAAAAACAACCAAGATTGAAAATCAAGATTCGTTAATCATACTATTTATATTTAACAATTCTATAATGAGACAAGTGAATCTGGCTAGCATTGGAATCCAAAAGCCTTGAATTATGCTTATTAGTCTGGCGCCATGAGTTCTAGCAGCGTGTCTGGCCCCTTATCATGTGGCATGCTCCTCAAACAGCAGCACCGCCAAGAGTAGTTATACAGGCCCGTACAGGGGGTACACAAAAGATACCCCTGTGCAAAACATATTCATCAAAGTTTGCCACCTTAACTGTGTGGGGCGATACAAGGAGTGTAGAAAGTATAGTCGAGGATCCAGGGTGTAGAAAGTACGCCCGAAGCTTTAACATGCGAAATTCGACTTCCGTGTAAAAAGAACGGCTGAAGCTTTGAGGAATAAAATTTGACTTCCATGTAGAAAGAAGGCCTGAAGCTTTAATGAGTAAAATTCGACATCCATGTAGAAAGCACACCCAAGGCTCCAATGGATAAAATTCGACCTCAGTACCTCAGCAGAATCAAATGTTAAAATTGATGATGCAATGTCTCCCCAAAAATTTTTAATGTGACTCTTAGAATCTAATGATCTAAAGATTTTACTCATTCTTTTACAAAATTTTTACAAACATTTTTGTTTGAGACACAATTTTTAAATATTTGGGACACGTTTTTCAATGCATTTTGTAAGAAATTGTGACCCGAATAAGCGAAAATGGTGTCCCAAAAACAATGCTTGAGCATAGGGAATCATCAAAAAACGTGTCCGGAATATGTAAAAAATGCGTTCAAAACAAAAATTTTTGTAAAAATAATGTAACAAAATGAGTAAAACCATTAGATTAATAGATCTTATGACCCATTGGTGTTTTTTTTTAATTTTCCAAGAATGCTGGACAATCCAATCATTTGACGGGCTATGGTCAACAGCTTAGGCACCAGACAGTATTGATGGCTCGGACAATAAAATCGATGATACAATGTCTCCACAAAAGATTCTAATGTGACTCTTAGGATCTAACAACCTAATGGTTTTACTCATTTTTTACAAAATGTTCACAAAAAATATTATTTGGGACACAATTTTGACATATTTGGGACACGTTTTTCGAGTATTCCCTATGCTTAAGCATTGTTTTTGGGACAAGTTTATCACTGTTTTGGGACACGATTTTCCACGCGTTTTGTAAGGAGGAACTGTGACCCTTATAAGTGAAAAACGTGTCGCGAATATGTAAAAATTGTGTCGCAAACGAACCATTCGACAGACCATAGTCAACAGCTGACACACCAGACAGTATCGATATCCTCAAAAAAATTCACATTTTCCAGTAAAATTTTTTTTAACAATATTTTCGCACAATTTTAGTGAGTACAACCGTTATATTGTTAGATCCTACTCTTAGAATCTGATGGTTTTACTCATTTTGAAAATTTTTTCCAAGAGTGCAGGACAAACTGACTGTCCAACAAAGAATAAATCTATCGAAATGAATTATTGAAGACTAATTGTCAATAGCTGATGCACTCGACGGTATCAAATTGATAAACATAACAGACAGTATCATATTACCAGACAGTATCGCACTACAAATTTAAAAAAATAAAGTGCGCTAAAACAACTTAATGAGGAACAAAAATGCATTACGCAAACTTTTGCACTGTTTTTTATCATGTCTAACAAAAATTGGACTCAAAATTTAATGATTTTATTCATTTTTTCCAAATTGTTGTAAAATTTGTGTGAGTAAAACTGTTATGTTGTTACATCTTACGCTCAGACCCTTGAAATCTAATAGGTTACTCCATTTTAAAATTTTTTTCAAAAATGCAGGACAAAGGGACTGTCCGACAAAGAACAAAACTTTCAAAACGAGTTATTGTAGACTAGATGGTCAACAACTGACACACCTGATGATATCAAAGTGCCTGACAGTATTTTATTACAAATTAAAAAAAGATAGTGCACTAAACGACTACCATCATTGACTGAGGAAGTCTCTCAAAGATTGCACCCCTCCAGGCTTCAACATAGGAAGGGTGCCGCCTGCAGGCTTACAATAAGCTAATTAGAGCATAAAATTATGAAAGGTCTATATACTATTAAACATCTTTCGTACAGTATCATTTTGTAGTTGAATGACTATTATGTCATGACATCATAAAATTGACTAAAGTGACCACCTTGTATTTTACTTGTTGAATTTTTTGTTAAAAAGAACCAATATGCATTACACAAACTTTTGTAATGCTTTTTATGTATCAACACCAAACAGCTATTAGGTTAGGCTTGATGTCACAAAATTGTCTAGAGTGAGTGATGTGCTATAGCATTTTGCAAACAAAAAGGCTTTTATACAGGGTCATGCTGTATTAGGGTGACTACTTCTTTTTCTCATAATGAAATTGACCACTGCATGTTAACTTTCCAGCAAAAGTTGGAAGAAATGTAAAATAAAAGCGTAGAAAGTCTATGAGCACGTTGAAGCTTATTATTATATAGAAAAATCATATGTGTGAAACATGTAAAACTAACAGATATCGCTACAAGAAATTACGTAAGAGTATAGCAATTGAGTGACAATTTCCTGGAATGTGCTTATGGTAATATGTAATCTGTAATTCTAGAAATGCAAAAAAGGAGGAAAAAATTCTCAAACTAAAAGTTTGCTCATTTTCCTCTAAACTTTTGACAAGAATGACTGTCAGAGGGTCAATTCCTCTGACCTTTGGTCCTCTAATTACCTCACTTTCATTTTCTAAAGTTTCTTTGTTGTTAAAGTGTTTCCATTTATTCTTGGGTAAACAAACCGATAAAACGGTTTGTGTCACATACATTTTTGGGTCAAAATAAATAAATGGTGGCGCAAATGTTTTGCATGCAACTAGCAAGTTGATGTTAGGCGCGTTGCAGTATGTTTTTTCATTCTTAATTCGTTTATTATTATCGTCTGGTGGTTTCTTATTGCGTCTTCGGAGAAGACCCGCGGTGACTGAGGAAGGATCGAGGGCGCATTCGCCATTTTGATTATTGTGCGCTTTTGGATTTCGCGTCGCGGATCTATCTTGAGGACTTACGCGGCCTGAGGAGGTATTCGACGTTCAATCTTGATCAAGGAGATTAGTGAGTTGTTGTTCTGGAGTCAGGTAGATTGTTTTTGTCTTTTGACAAGCTTTCAGCTTAGGCCGTGGACTGGGATATCCTGAAGTCCCTGTGGCTCTGTGCACAGGGACGAAAAGAAGAGTCAGCGAGGCAGGGAGGAAACCGGCGTTTGTGTTCACATACTTTGGCACTTTGCATTTCGTTTATCACTTACCTTCACTATTGTATTTGCACTTTCGTTTATTCAAAATAAATATCTTCGTTCACCAAGTCTCAGTTATCTGCAGTAGGATTGCAATTACTACCGGGTTAGCGTCAGGGGCGGTACCAGATTGGATCTCCCAAGTACCGCAGGTAGGTAGCCGAGTTTATTCGACCACCTATACGACATGACTACGCCGTTCATAAATTCTAGTGTATGGTTCAGAGTAAATACCGCATTAACAGTATACGTTTTTTGAATTTTGTTTTACAGATTTTATTACAGCACCAACTATTACTTTTGTTAAATGTGTACATTTAGCTTCGACTCTTTGGGAATCAATGACGCCATGTTCTAAACAGGGTGTAAAAGAGTGTGAAGAACTCAATAATCCCCGTAGTCTGCAGGTATGTATTTTATGCTACGTTTTTATAATTTTATGGATGATGTAAGTATTTCTGACTTGCATTTGAGTGGCGATATATGGATGACTAGGTCTGAAATGAGTACAGCTGCGTGGGATTTGTCTAATGACTTTTGGGCAGCTTCAGCACAAATATCCAAGCGTATGTATTTTGCATTGCCTTCTATTTTGTTAGTTTTTGAAAAATGTTTACAAAACATTGTTTTTATTTTTTTCCAGTAATTTATAGTGAATGTTATTGGGTATTGCACTTTTTTTTATTAAAAACAGGGTAAAAGCAGAAAAGAGAGAAAAGATAGAAAAATACCACATAGTTGTCGAAATTATGGAATATGTAAAAGTCATGTATCTTATTTGGTGTTTCGACAGGTGCAGGATGTTTTTTCCACTTATCCCTCACAATGATAGGTTGTGTTTTGAAATATAACTATATGGCATGTGTCGAGCATTTACAAAAATGTAACTTGATGCATTTTCCGATAGAGTAATCAGATAACATGCTGATTTTTTAGTATTCCTAGGAAGCATCAAGTAAAAATCAATCTCAGATGTTGAACAACATAGTGTTTTGAAACCTTTTTATTTTTGATAATAAATACAGGTAACTTGGTACTTTTAAAATTTGAACAAAGAAATGATGAGCTAACATACATCAAAAATTCAATTGAACAAAATACAAAAAGTGATATTATACGTTCAAGAATGATGAAGCCCTTAAGACAGATCATACAGCTTCAGCATGCGAAAATACTATCAAAATATGTTTTTATGAAAATTATTGTAGATTAACAATATGGTAGTATATTGCAATTTTAAAATTTCCAAACTGCAACAGTTGACACCCAAAAACACCCAAAAAATTTTAGTGTGTAAAAGCATTAAATCATTAGATCCTATGACCTTTTGACATTTGAAAAAAAAATTTTTCAAGAATAATGCACAACAAACTAACCATTCGACAAATTATAAAATTATTGAAATGAATTATTCAAACAATTTTTCAAAAAATTTCAGTCTGGGGCATGTTTTTGCTGAAATGAATATCATGTCTAAAAAAAGTATTGTGACTGATATGACATGCATGACCACTCAGACGGAAATGGGCCTCCAATTAGCTTTTTTATGCCTGCAGATGATACCTCCTCCCAGGGCCGTGTGCAGGATTTTTTCAAGGGGGGCGGACTAAATTTTTTTCACTAAATATTGAGACCTAGGAGTGCAATCATTTGAATGCGTAAAAATTATGAAGAGTTTATATTCTTTGAAACATAGTTTAGGAGGTGGTATGGTGTTTAGGCGACTACTACATTATGACCTCATGAAATTGTTTTTAGGTAACATGGTAAAAAAAGGAAAAAATTAACTTTTCACTTTTTTCGAAAAATCAAAAAAGGACTACACATTTTGCAGACTTTCTGTAATGCTTTTTGTAACTAAGTTTTTCCATTTCAACACCAACTGACCACGTTTCGACTAGAAAAACGGCCATGTTATAGTGTGTTACAAACAAAAAGCTATCATATTTGAAACATTAGCTTATTGGCATCTAAATAATAGATGGTCATACTGTAGTCAGGCACCAACTGCGTTTTTTACATCACGAAATTGACCAGAGTGACCACAGCACTATAATGCTTAATCACCAAGAATTGGGAGGATTGCAAAACAAAAGGTTGGTGGTCTGTGAACACCTTAAAAGCTATCAAAATGTAGGGTGAAACATTTGCATATTAGTCCGAAAAATGCTAGCTATCAAAATGTAGGGTGAAATATTTGTATATTAGTCCAAAAAAATGCCTAGACTGAAAAATTTTGCTCATTTGGCCAATTTTTCAATGAGAATAACTGTGGAGTTTATCAATTTTAGTATATTTTATGTTTATTGTTCTTGTATATTTTTAGGATTTGTGATAATCCTTACAAATGGGGGGGGGGGGGGGGTGAATTATAGTCATCATATTTAACAAAGTTATCGAAAATAGTACTGTGGATGAATTAACGCCCTACATACAAATTTCTAATGTGTAAATGTAGTATATCACAATAAATGTTTTTATATGTACAGGGGGTTAATTATTGGCATATCAATGTAACCATGGAATGCTTGGAAATGTTGAATTATGGTCAATATATTTTAAAAATATTATTTTACAAATATTTTGAAATTAATACCATATTAATACAAATCGTTGAATGCATTGGTAGTATATTATTGTTGATGTATTTTTCACGAATATTTTGAAATGAATACAGTAGCTGCATTTTCAAAATGATTTCAACCCTACACATGTACAAATCTCTATGTGTTGGTGTGTTGTACCATTTTTACTCATAGGATTTCTACGTCTAGGAGGTGAATTGTAGGTGCTGCATTTTATGAATATATTGAAGGGACTAATACTGTACTAGTCATATTTTTCAAATTTATCAAAGTTAATAATTTTATCCCTTTACAGATACAGATCATCGAATGTGTGAAAATAATATATCACATTCAAGATTTGTAGGTGTAAAATCGTAAATTATAATTATCACAAAATAATTGTCATAAGATTTACATTTTCATTGTAAAAATGTGTGCATCAAATGTTTTAGTTCCTAAAAATTTTTAACTTGAACAAATGTGCATTTGTTATCTTCAAAATTCAAAATAAAAGTTGTTGAAGGTACTACCAGAGTTGCTAGTTTCAAAGCTACAATTAAAGCTACAACTAATCTGCGAGGTAAAGGTCTCAAGAAAAAATAATTAAGAGGTGTTGACCTACATTGAAGCTTAAAAAGACTGGGTCCTTTCCAAGGATCAACAGTCCTCCATAGTTACTGAGCACGTATTGTAAGCACTGTCTCACCTTCAGTAAGTTTTCCTTGAATTTCTACTGACTTATTTTTTGCACTCTTCTTCTTTTCAGTGGATTCTCATGATTGTATATATTGTACATTGAAAATTTTATTGACTTTTTACAGTCAAAAACACCATAACTTGAATGCTTAATTTGTGTAAACCCTTGAAAAGTCGAAAATTCTTTAATTCTTTATGGCCTGTAAAAGTATATTTTATACTTTATAAGCAGATTTCAGTAAACTTTGTAGCCACTTCTACATTTCTCTAACATTCCAACTGAAGTATATTGAGAAAATTTTAGCTACAGGCTATTAATTATTCATAAGCATAGTCATATAAGGTGTGTAAAAACAATATACCAAATTTTATAGCTTTTCAGATTTCATGCATCAAATATCGTAGTTCTGATCCTTTGGGCAGGAATTTGTTTATATGTACAAAAAATAAAATCGCACAAGTCATTCCCGGCTTATTGCACCTGACTGAAAGAGGACATTTTTTGGAAAAGACCCCCTATCATTATGGAGGAGGTCGCTTTTAAAAGTTCTGCCAATTTAATTTGTTAAATTTTTGGTTTTTTTTGCTCTGCTCAATAGTATTGCCCTCTTGTTTCATATTTTAAGAACAAGTCAAGCAATTTTTATGTTCAAGCTTTATCAATACTATCAATTTACAAGTACAAAAATTTACAATTTTGTAAAATCGAGTGAACTCATGAAGTTTTGGTTGCAAAAAGCTTGATAATTTGGAGGTTTTATGCACTAAAATTTTATAAAACAAGTAAATTTCAAGATATTTAGGTTTAAAAGTTCTTTCATTTGCTTTTTGCTATCAATTATATAACGTACAGCGTAGTAGTTGCTATGGGCATTTTTGTGACATCAAATGTAGTGGTTGGCCAACTACAGAATAATCCCGTATAAACTATGTTTCATATTCTATAGAGTGCTCACCATTATTACGAACACTTCAGACAAATATCGATCATTGCAGACCAGATATTACAATTTTGTACATATGTACTTAGATCAAAAAGAGGTGATGCAGTAAGGGAGACCTTTTTCTTGGAAGATCTCCTCTTAATAGAGTAGGAAATCGTTCTGTACATTTAGATTTTAAAATCGTTCTACTAAATTTTTTGAGTGACATGTCAATTATTACAGTTTAAAAATTTAATATAAATTAATTTTGATAATTGGGTTGTTTTAATTGCAATTTTTGGTCTTGATAATGTCTTGTCTTGGTAATTTTGAAGATGTGGTAATATGGTAGGTCAACTATTGACCATATAGCTTGTCTATAATATCACATTTTGATAACTTTATTCTTTGTTGAATGTCAGTGTTGTCCTGGGCACAGCATGATTTTGAAAATTTTAAGCATATGGTAAGTAGATAATTGATACTGTCTGGAGTGTCAACTGTTGACTGTCTAGTTCACAATAATTCATTTTGATATTTTTATTCTTTCCTTTACAGTCAGATTGTCCTGCATCGTTCTTGAAAAAAACGGGTCTGAAGCTTTTGTTTGCTCAAATTATTGTCCCGAATAAATGAAAGGATCTAAGGATCTAATGGCTTTACTTGCTAAAATTGTAGAAAATTTAGTAAAAACGAGAGAAACCATTAGATTTTAGGAAATCAAGCACAGGATCTAATGATATAATAGTTTTACTTGCTAAAATTGTCCAAAAATTTTGACAAATGAGTAAAACTATTAGATTTTAAGAATACAATTTTGTTACACATAATAAAAGGTGGTTCAAAAATTCACATAACGACTATTGGTTCCTTTTTGGGAAAGAGTTCAACCTGTAACATGCAAAGTGGTCACTTTGGTAAGTTTTGTGACATCATAACGTAGTAGTCGTTCAAGTACAGTATGATCCTGTACAAACAGTATTTCATAGTATATAGACTTCTCAATATTTTACACACAAATGTAACCATTGTGACTGTCATGACGTATATGACTGTTCAGGCAGAATTAGGCCTCATATTACCAGCAGGTGCATCAGCTGTTGACCATCTAGTCTACAATCATTCAATTTGATAGTTTTTGCTTTGCCATATGGTCAGTTTGTCCTGTATTTTCCTTGAAAACCAGGTCTAATGCTAAAATTTTGTAAGAACATGTAAAAACTATCAGATTCTAAGAGTCGAATCTGATGCTTTAACAGTTTTGCTCCCTAAAATTGTGCAAAATTTTTTGTAAAACCATTATATTCTAAGAGTAGGATCTAATGATCTAACGTTTTTTACATGCTAAAAATTGTACAACAATTTTGTAGAACCATTAGATTTTACAATAAAATATGAAACTTTATTTACAAAATTGAGACTGTCTAGCATCTCAGCTGTTGACCATAGTCTGTTGGATGGTCGGTTTGTCCTGCGCATTATTTAAAAACTATAAAAACCCTCAGAAGTTTTTATAGCTTTTAATAGGATCTAACATAGGATCTAGCAATCTGACGGTTTTACTCGATTTTTTACAAAAAATTTTGTTCGGGACACAATTTTTACATGTTCGGGACACGTTTTTTGATGATTCCCTATGCTTAAGCATTGTTTTCAGGACATGTTTTTTATCTATTTTGGACACATGTTTTTACAAAAGGCATAGGAAATTGTGTCATGAATGAATGAAAAACGTGTTCTGAAAACGATGGTTAAGCATAGGGAATGATCAAATTACGTATTCCGAATATGTAAAAATTTTATCATGAACAAATTTTTTGCATAAAATCCAGTAAAACTGTTAGATCATAAGATTTTAAAAGTCACACTAAAAATTAAGATTCTAAGCGTACGATCTAATGATCTAACGGTTTTACTCAGAGAAATTGTACAAAAATTTTGTAGAACCATCAGATTTTACTGAAAAATGTGAAATTTTTGAAAAAATCGATACTGTCTGGTGCGTCAGCTGTTGACTATAGTCTGTCAGATGGCCGGTTTGTTGCGAATTCTCGAAAATTTTTTTTAAAAAGTGCCTGAGGGTCATATGATCTAATGGTTTTCTGTAATACGATACTGTTTGGCAATATGATACTGTCTGGTACATCTTTTAATTTGATACCATCAGTTGCATTAGCTGTTGACCATCTAGTCTAGAATAACTTATTTTGGTAGTTTTATGTTTTTTCAGATGGTCGGTTTGTCCTGCTCATTCTTGAAAAAATGGATCTGATGCTTAATTTTGTAAAAACGAGTAAAACCGTTAGATTTTAAGGGTCCAAGCATAGGATCTAATGATCTAATCGTTTTACTCAATAAAATTGTGCAAAAATGACTATAGTCTATCAAATAATGGGTTTGTACTGCATCGTTGAAAAACTATAAAAACTTCAGAGGATCATAGGATCCAAGCGTATGAAGGTTTTACTCCTTTTTTACAAAACTTTACGAAAATTTTTGTTTGGGACACAATTCTTACATATTTGGGACATTTTTTTTATGATTCCCTATGCTTAAGCATTGTTTTCGGGACACATTTTCTTACAAAATGCATGGGAAATCGTGTCTGGAAACAATGAAAAACATGTCCCGAAAAAAATGTTTCAACATAGGGAATCATGGAAAAACGAGTCCCGAATTTAGATTTTAAGAGCCACATTAAAAATTTTATGGAGACATTGCATCATCAACTTTAACATCTCAATTGGCCGAGGTACATTGAAGTCGAATTTTTTCCATTGAAGCTTCAGGCGTACTTTCTACGTGGAAGTCAAATCCCACACATTAAAGCATTGGGCGTACTTTCTACACCCGCAGTATTGCCCTGCAGATTTAACGAAATTCGGATGGTCTTATATCATCGACTATACTTTCTACATCCTGTATCACCCTGCATGTTATACAAATTTGGATCATCGGCTATACTTTCTACATACCCTGTATCACCCTGCACAGTTAAGGCGGTAAACTTTGGTGTATATGTTTTGTACATAGGTATCTTTTGTGTACCCCCTGTGCGGGCCTGTGTAACTACTGTTAAGGTTTTGCTAATATAATGCCCATGTTACTGAAAAAATTCGAAAGATCAAGTTATTAGCTGCATGACATATGATTTTGATAACCTGAGTGACAAGACTCGAGTGGTGGAGGAGGAAATTTCGGCTGTTTGAGAGTCCTGAAGTTTAGTTTCGTGGACTATGCACAATATTTTTCAGTATATGGGTAGCTCTTATGGCAAACAATATTTTGTATATCTTCATTCTTAAACTAAACTATCCATGACTCTGGTACAGTGGGAAGTTTTAACGCAAAGTTTGGGTTACTATCGCCTCATGCAGAGTATCCAGGTTCAAATTTCCTCACACATTTACCAATGAAACTCGGCCCTATGCACACCGAAAAAATATCCATATTGTGAGCTCAACACTTTTTGAGATTCCAAGGGGGTGTCATAGCACTTTGCTGTAGAATCAAAAAAAATTCCTTATATCATGGTCGTGAGCATGTGATCTGTGAGCGCCACTCAAACAAGAATGTCCGAACTTCTGATATCTGTGCCAGCGATGGCGACTTGAGCACAAAAAGTCAGAGGGTCAATTCCTCTGACCTTTGGTCCTCTAATTACCTCACTTTCATTTTCTAAAGTTTCTTTATTGCTAAAGTGTTTCCATTTATTCTCAGGTAAACAAACCAATAAAACGGTTTGTGTCACACATATTTTTGGTCTAAAATAAATAAATGGTTGGCGCAAATGTTTTGCATACCACTTGAAAGTCGATGTTAGGCCCGTTGCAATGTTTTCATTCATTATTATTATTATTGTTATTAATATTTTTCGTCTTGAAATTGTCGCCCGTTTTTTATTGGGTGTTGGAGAATCGTCTCTCCTCCATACTGTATTAGCGTCCGAGCCGTAGGATTCGGGCGTCATGTCAATTAGCCGCGGTGACTGAGGGAAGGTTGTTAGCACTTTTGCCATTGTGTCTCTTTGTGTTTTGTGGTTCGCGCCGCGGACGAGTTTTGAGCAGTTACGCGGCCTGAGAAGTTTGCGACGTCCCATTTTGATAAGAAGAATCAGTGAGTGGTTGTTTTGGAGTTAGGTTCACCTATTTTGGCAAAGTTTCAGCTTAGGCCGTGGTCCGAGACATCCTATTGTCCCTGTGGCTCGTTGCTCAGGGACGAAAAGAAGGATCAGCCGAATAGGGAGGTTTTAGGCGTTAGTGTTCACGTTTCTGACACTCTGCACATTTGTTTCTTACTCACCCTCATTGTTGTATTCTACTACCCGTTGTGTTTGCTCACCAATAAACATTTTCGTACATCAAGTCTCAACTCTCTGCAGTAGGAGTGTAATTAGTACCGGGTTAGCGTCAGGAGCCGTGCCAGATTGGATCTCCCAAGAACCGCAGGTAGGCAGCCGAGGGTATATGAGCACGCAATACGACAAACAGGGTTTATACGTTCACGCCAGAAAATGCACTTTTTCATTGATACCATTAGCAGATACAACAAAAATATCGTATGCCATCAATGATTACTTTCCAATGCAGAAAATGTGCAAAGTAAAGGGTCATTTACACTTGCCTTTTTACACGGAACAGAATGGAACCAATCGCCAACAGCTTGAAACGTTCAGCTTGAAAATCCACTTTCAATCGGAAACGATAACTTCTATTTTCTAGAAAATGACTGACGGCAACGTCTAACCGAACTGAAGGGAACGAAAATTTCCCTTTCATTTGGTAACGCTGTGTCGATTGCATTACGTTCCTTTCTGTTCTGCCGAGAAAGAGGCAAGTATAAATGACCTTTAAGTCTCACTTGATGGCAAGGAAATACTCTGTGTTGTGCATAAGAAAGCCTGCTCATAAACATAGTCTCTTTGTGTCTTTGTGGGTATTGATATTTCCTCCTGGTTTGATTGACACTTGTATGCACGAGTACCGTTACATAAATAACAATCCGATTTAACTTTTGTAATTTGTAATTTTTAATCTTTAATAGAGAATGTGAGAAATGCTCGGCCAATTTTCCGAGTACAACTGCTCATGGGAAAGGGTAGAGAGGCATGAAGCTCCGTCGACATCAAATGTCTTTATCTGGCCAATTATTTAATTTATCTATATCTAAATTTTATGAAATTCAACAAATGAATTCAAAAACGACTGAAATTTTTTTCAGCTGAAAAGCAGGTCTTTTATACCATAATATGCACACATTCGCTGTACTCCATTCGTAATTTTAATGACTACAAGCTCTGACATGTAGGTGAAACTTTCATGTTTTATTTCTAATGTTTGCACATCTGATCAACTTTACAGCATGCGATAAGTTAATTGCAAAATTCAGATAAACATCCGCGGAACTATCTACTTGCAATAATTCGTCAGATATTTGACCTGATTTCTGGCTTGCCCAGCATCAGTTTGCAGGAGTCCAAAACTTAGTCCTGAATCATGTCAAAATATGGAAAAGACCAACTCTGCAATGAATACCTAGAGGAACAGAAACCGCAACTGGTCAACTGAGTCACATAGTATCTTCTGATTTTAGTGCAAGAAAATTAAAAAGAAACAATTATAATTAGAAAAAAATTTGGGGGGAAAACTTTGTCTATGGTCTCTTTCCAAATTAGCTTCGACACCCAGAAAGATGTTCATTTAAATTTTAAACCGCTAATGTATTGGGACACCTTTGTTTCTCCAATGCATTGTAGCAGTTAGACGAATGAGTCGAATCACTATGTGAATAAATAAGCTTTGCTTCTTATGTTAGTGTGTTATGACAGCCAATTCATTTTCTATCATTGGACCGAGTTCAATGAGTTTAAACTGCTTAGGTTCAGATAATTTTTGAGCACATATTTTAAAAGTTTTACCTCGGCATACATTAATGTCTTTATGCTTTATCCAGTTCAAAGTCAGAGACAAAATTTACAGAAAAGCTATAACTCCAATGTCAGATTATAGAAAGCCATTTGTTTTTTAGATGATGATCCGACCAAAGTGCAGTTGAGTGGATCTTGTATGAAGTAAAAGTTTAAGGTTATGATCCACACTATTGATAATGTCATTCTCTTGTTTCATACACCAGCTCCATTTGTTACCGATTCATAGAATTCAACTTCAATGACCATGGCTGTTACCAAGGTGTAATCATTATGTCAGAAATTCTGAAGGATTTTGAAAAAATGGCATTCGCCAAGACCTCGTTCGAAGTTTGTCCCACAACCATGGATAGTATGTATGAAAAATTAAACATATTTATCCTTGACATAGAATGATAATCTTTTGCTAACAATCCATCTACAGATGTAGCCCATGACCAATATCACGAGCATCCACTAAGAGACGAGTATGGCTATTCAAAAACTATAAATTTTAGAGCAGAACGATGCAGTAGTGTCAGTGTGCCGAAGAGAAGACTCTTGGACGTAGAATGAGCTATCAATATGCCAACTGAAAAATATATTGGCGATATACTTTTTTTTGTTGAAAACAAAAACTGTTTGTTGCAAATAGATTTCTACACAGAAGATAAAGGAACAATATCAAAACACATGGGACACATCTGTGAACTTTGTGAATGTAAGTTATAGTATGTTTTTGTCATTACTTGTAAATGCCACCTTTTATTGTAGACTATACATTTCCAATGAGGTTTGATATACATGAATGCTATGTGAATGATTTTGTGGATAGCAGCGGGGGAGCAGCAGTAATGTGCCACTGTTTCAAATGGATTAATGAATATGCAAGTCATGCAGATAAGTGCTTCGAGGGCGAGCTAATTGTGCAAAGTGGTATTTTCAAGAACCATTCTCTCATACCAACAAATTATTTAGTATACCCCTTCGACCTTTGCGCCAAAATTAAAAGTGAGACGAGAATCATTTGCTGCTAAGTAATTTCAGAGGCTGA
The DNA here is from genome assembly GCA_963922205.1 of Romanomermis culicivorax. Taxonomy (NCBI): domain Eukaryota; kingdom Metazoa; phylum Nematoda; class Enoplea; order Mermithida; family Mermithidae; genus Romanomermis; species Romanomermis culicivorax. The sequence continues at coordinate 158,909 of CAWUHX010000103.1, read as the reverse complement.
AAAGATATTCCTGAACATATGATCATTCTTGTGACTTTTACTTTTTCATTGATCTGAGCTTATCTTTGGTAATCTGAGTGAATAGGGATTGCTTAGTAGTCACTAGACTCAGATCATTACAATTTTGAGACACAATTTCTGAGAGACTCAGTCTCGTATTACATTGACTTATGATCAGTTGAAACTGGTAATATCTGAAAATGAGGCCTTTTGAGTAATTTATGTGGTGAGTATTGTGGCACCATACATTTTGCATGAAAGTCTATATTCTCATAGCTACAGTACCGTTAAGTTCATAATTTCTAAATTTTTTGGCATTTTTGGTCTATGCCATGACTCTGTAGTAAATAATCATTAAATGATCATCCTAATTTGTTATGTAACACATGTTATGCTATTTTCAAATGTCAAAAAGGAAGTTGAAATTGAACTGAAAAAGTCATTTGAAGTTTTTTGGCATTTCCGCATGTGATTCAGCTTAACTTTTTTCTTCATTCCTGTACCCACTGATGTCCAACATATTGTGTTAAAGTTTTAATCACCACTTTGAGAGATGTCAGCACATTCTGACAGTTGATACAAAAAGGAACGTGTGTGAATTTTGAAAACATATGTATAGGACATAAACATATGGGTCAAATTACTAGTAAAATTTAATTGATCTATGGACAACAGATGTGCAAACAGATTGTTAGTTATGCTACAAACATTTTTGTTTTCAATAGTCCAATTGAAAAAAATCGATGTTGTAAGTTGAACGTTACAAAACATGTCAGCTGTCTGACTCCATCCTATGTAATAAGCTGTACGAAAGTGATCTACAGTCAGATGCACCCTATTTCTCACAACTTGACATCAGCCGAATGAAAATAAATCCAATGATATAGAACTGCTGTGAATTTCAAATGCACCAAAGGTGATAGATTTCAAGCAATAACTCGACTCCAGAAATTTATTATGATTTTCAAAAGTCAAGCTCTCATTTGGTGCATATCGTACGGCCATCATGAAAGCTAGTTCAATGAAAATCTATCAAGATTTCATGCTGTATTTTTTCTTCGAATGTATTAACTAAAAATGAATCCTGTGTTCTCAGAACTTTACTTCTTAGAAAACAATTCTGATTTGAGGAACATATTTGTATGACTGTGCAGTGTATACAAATCTCTACAGCTGCACAAATGTAACCAGATTGAAATTTTAACACAAAATGATAATCATGAGTGCCCAATAAAATTTTTTCCGGCATACTTTTGGTAGGTACCTGGATATAGCTTCAAATGACTTTTATGGTCTTTTTCCACCTTGTTTTAAAACTTTTAAATGTTATAAAAAGTATAAATTACGAGATTAGAACATTTTTTAGTACAAAAGTATAAACTTAAGATAGTCAAGGTTGAGCTTATCAGAAACTGCACCTTTAGGACTTTCTGACAATGGTCATTCTGTCTTTATGATTTCTACAGACTGCTTCCCATCAGCAGGATGTAGGACTGCAACTATATTCAAAACAAAAGTATAGCAAGTTTATTCCATCATTTGATCCTCGGATTTTAATCTTTGGAAAATTTTTGATCTAACTAATTGCTGTTTCAACAATTACATGCTAGCTTGTGCTTTGCATGGATTCACTTGGTTCATGTTTCAGATTCTTTCAGCACCCTAAAATGAATCCTTCGTTCTATTTTTCCTTTTTAGAAAATCAATCATTGCCATGTTTATATAGTGGATACGCTGAAACAGATACCACTGCATTCTTTACCTATTCGAGAAGAAGAGAAGATACATCAGCTAATGTTAAAATAAAGATCAGCAAGCATTGTCGTTTACATATTTCAATCAAGAAGAATTATGTACCACTTCAATTTAATAGTCATATGGATTGGGGTTGGGGTAAAGAATTGTACTTCAAATAGAGATTCCGTCTGTATTGAACACTTTTCAACATTCAGATGAGATATTTCCTCCACAATACAGCAATTCGAGGTGCAGCATTGGAGATACAAAGTAAAAAAGATAGTAAATTTCTTGAAGCAAAATAATTTATTCGTCAGATTTTCAGGTTCATAAGGAATGAAGAATTGTACAGAGAGCAAATATGCTTCAGATTTGCTGAAAGTCGTTTCGGCGACTATTGTTATAGTGGAGTACTTATGCTACAGAAGAGTATCATATTAAATGTAACAAACACCACGATTCATGAGTCAGCTGTTCCTATAACGTATAACTTGTGCGCACCACCTACTGACATAGGTAACTGTGGGAAAATTTGGAATATACCTCATTTTAGCCTCATAACCATTTTCTAAAAACACGAGAGTCATCGAAGTATGTGTCAAGAGTCAATGATAGTATCGACTTTACTCTAGCAGCCTGTGCCATCATTTCCTTCGCAGCACTATACAAGTGCACACTGTGCAGTGCCCTATTGCATGCTCATTTTTTATTTGAATGTACATCTGCGCTGTACTCGAGCAAACCTGGAGTGAATAATTTTCCGATGTGTGCCCCGATTCGATACATAAATTTGGATTCAGGTTATATATATATGGTAGGTTGTTCACCAAATTCCACTTTGTATTTGGTACTGGATACCTCTTTGTCCTCAGTTCCAAAATTACTCAATAATGGGAATATAATCTCTTCTCCTCATCTTTCTTTTACTCCACACTTGGAATCAGGAATGCTGCAAGCATGCACCACTGTACCATTGACTCGGATTCTGCTTCATTGGAAACATCATCACTCCTCTTTGAGGGCCTCCTCAAATTTTCTGCTGATGTCTGGCCTAAAAATTGAATTCATTACAGATCCCCCACTGTTATCCACAAGCTACAGAGAGGTGTGCTATGCATTACTTGATGCACACCATACAATGCTGGTCTAGCAGAACTTTAATGGTGAAACGCATTATGAAAATGTGACGATTCAAATACATAGGAGTATGAATTGTGAATTGCGACTGAACGTAGTATGGAGAGAAAAAGTTTATAGAACCACGTTCGGAGGCACAAGTCAGTTAATGCTTTACATAATAGGATTATTGAATAAATGCTCATTTTTCAGATATCAAAGTTGAAGAACAGAATATCAATGACAAAATATGCATGGGGTAATAAATTAATGTTAGGTAGGAAGATTTGATTTTTTAAGGCCCGATGATATGGTCGTTTGCTTCACACTTGGCCGGCAACAAAGCACCAACATGGGCTGTCTCGCAGCCACACTACATCTAACTGTAATGCGTAGACACAGCTTTGACTATTATTCCTTGCTGACAAACCAGGATGTTCACTTCAAGGCATGTCCTCTCCATTGCCTAGTGATATGAAAAAAAATTATTTTCATGTAAAAAGTATTGAATTGGTATATTCATCAAACTTTTAGGCGGATGTGTTTCCAGGTATTCTTCTTTGCCTCTCAAGAAATGAATAAATTGACACAAATGTAATTATATTCTATTGATATGTGAATTAATGAAATGAATAACAGTACATTAGCAATAATGGAATTTTTGTTTCACCAAATTCACAGGTTCGTACACATATTCATATTGTGAAGCAAGGGCTGCCAAAACATACAATACTCCATCCATTTTGAAATGATCGATGTAGGGGTGGAGTTTTGGTAAACCCAGCCTTATTTGAGATCAGGAAATCAATGTCGATAATCTTGAAATGATTGAAAATAGTGATCATCAAGGACACAGTATCGGGAAAGGAAAATTTATTGATTGTAGCCAATGAGTCCTCCATAATTTCAAATAAAAGTTTGGCTGCGACCTCGACGCAATGATCATTTCAAAACGAATGGAGTGTGTTGGATAAGCGAAGCCAAAATCGTCTAATGAACTTATGACCAGTGTAAACAACACATAACATTTCTTCAAGACGTGTAATTTTATGGTGATCTTCAGTCATAAGGCTGGATTTTTTCGGTCTATTTGATTTCGACATCAAATTACTGGTGTTGGCCAATGGTGAAACCTAGTGCACCACCACAAGTGCCTTCATTGCTGGTGGTAGCACCTTCAGCTAGCACATAGGAAGCCGTTGCGTTCAGATACATACAAACCATCATTAGAAAACAGTTTTTCACACACCAGGAGTTCAGAACCCACCATTTTTCCTTGAGCTCTGTTGGAGATTCTACTTTTCATCAATTCTGGGCAAATTTCCAGTACAACCTCAATTTAGTGCCCATCTCACTTAAGTTCGTTAGATGTTGGAATGAGCTACAATAATCATAATTATATAGACAATGGTTTCATAACCACATTCCAGTGGTTCTTAAGTGGGTACTGTTGGTCTCCTCAAGTATTGTGTGCATTCGAAGAAACCGGCTTTAAACCTGAAAAACCTGTAACCTCCCAAGGCTTACAATGCGAAGCAACGATGTGCCCGAGAGGATTATATTAATATTTTCGTACTGCAATATCAATGCCACTCGTTTTTATTAAATCCATGCTCGGACTGTTCGAGACAGGACAGTTTTGGCGTTTATATTTTTCTAAATTCTTAGTGAGATATCGCGGACAGAACGGAATTTTTTTCATCCCTTCATTTATTTTCTAATGATCGTGATTTTTCTCTTTTTACCAGCACAATCTCATTTCTTTTTATGCATCACTTTTCCTTCGAATGGGCGATAAAAATCACATAATCCAGTCATTCTCAGGCTAATTTTTACTTCCGAAGTGCGATGCCAAGGTATTGCTCATCAACGAAGTCCTCGAACATGGTTTCCCAAATCAACGCCACTATATTGTTGTCAGTCTAAAATGAGATATCATTGATGAAAATGGATAAATTCAATTTGAATAATTATTTTTTGCCATTATCTGGAGCAGAAATTTTCTCACCTCTTGTGGCAAAGATACAAAATAAGAATAATTTCCAATCTCAATGGTCGAATCGTCACAATGCCCATCAACTTGATCTTTTTCTTTACCCTTCCGGGAGTTGATAAAATTTCATACAGATCAAAAGAAGGTGGGAATAGATAGGCTTTCGATTCGATTACCACTCCAAAATGAGTGGAACTACAGCCGTGATGTAGTCAGGCATTAGACTGGAGTCATATGAATTGAGAGACAACCATGCCGATTTATCTTGGCCATATAATGACGTGAGTTTCATGGGTAGAAATCGATGTACCATAAAAGTTCACACACAGAGTGCCTAAGTTTTTAAGTCGTGAAAAACTCTTAATTTTCAAAATCAAAACCTCTACTTCCTATGAAATTATGAGTATTTTTTTTATGCTGTCCGTATTTCCTCATCCAACTTCAAAAATTGCTTTCTGTGTTATACTTCCGACTTGCATCGCAAAGTCGAGGTAGGTATCCGATAATGGAAAGGCTCCTCGAAAATATATCCTCTTATAGATTTTCATCGGTCCGGGTAACAGGACTTTTGTGCACTAGTTGGGGTAGCAGCATGGTTGGGTTAAGGCGACAGTCATATACAAAAGAACGATACAAAAAAGGAAAGATACAACTCGAAAAACTTGAATCGTTAGCTTCAAAATCATTTCAAGCTTATTTGATAAAAAGTACTCATTTACAAGCGAACATGAGTCAGTGACTATGAAAGAGAAAATGCATGGCTAGAACTTTCTCTTTCATGATCGTAATCAGTAACTACACTGTCCAAAGGTTCTACTACTTTTCAGCGCACCATATTTGGCTGTCACCAACACCATGCTAGAAAATTTGTAAATTTGTCTTTCCAAACCCAGCCAAACTATGAAATTTTGTAGTTGTTGAGTGGTTACCAATTGGGCCTGTTGAATGGCTTCACTGAGGTTTGCTACATACACACCCCGATTTTGGTTGTCGAATTCAATCTTTAGTCATGAATATTTTTTCATTACAGTACAAGATCTTTTTAGACTGGTCGTTTGTGACTTGCAGTAAGAGTTGTCGACATTTTAGGTTCCTCTTTTACCAGGTAGCCGCTGTAAGAAGCTGACATTTATGAGAATGGCATCCAGGGTACAGTTGTTATATTTTAAATGCTGGATGGTCTTTGAGAGCTCAGACCGATTTCCTGCCCTTTTAATTCGTGGGGTTGGAGGAAGAAGGTAAAATCGGTAGGAGTAATTGTTGTGCAGGAGAGATAGCCAGGATTCGACCTTAACGCCAGCGCTTCCCTGCGCCTGCCTTAAACTTGGGAATGACTCCTCACTCAGGGGAGAGAAGTCCAGAACAGAAATACTACTTATCCAAAAAAAGCCTGACTAAGACTAGCCAGACTAGGTAACACACTTTTGGACACAAATAAAACGATTTTCTAACTAACTATTTATTTATAAAACTCATCTCCTTAAATCGCCCCTCTCACAAACTGAACATCGTGATATTATAAAAACAAGTCGACTAATGTACAGGCAAAATAACAACAATGACATACAAGATCACTAAATGTTGTACTTATGATCTTCTTCCAGAACTGACACGAGTGTGTCAGATTTCACACTACACCACCCCTCCCCCCTTGCGTTAGATCGCCTTAAGCAGTCGTCCATGTTCGGGCAGGGAAGAGTCATCGATGTCAAAAATCCAAAGGCGAAGGTTCACAAGGATCGGTCTACAAGTAGTGAGGCTGATAGTGCCCTATCCGCAACACTGTAGCCTGAAATGTCACTCATCCATGCCATTTACCGGAGTGCACTAGCATGGGAGATTATAAAAATGCATAGGGAGAAAGCTTCCTGACTTGGTCCACAATTAACGAGACTGATGGTGCTCCATTGGCAATGCCGCAGCCAAAATCGTCACTCCATCTGCACGGATATATTGGAGCACACCAGCATAGGAGTCCATGCGGATGGGGGTCCACTATAGGAGTCCACTACCTTCAGTAGATCGGAGAGCGAAGGTCCGAAAAGTCCCCGGGGAGGATGGAAGATGGCAAAAAGGTTATGTGGCAGGCAAAAAAGGACAAACTATCAGCAGCAGCTTGCGGTAGGAGATTCCAGGGCAGATGAGAAAGTTGTAGTGGGAAAACAACGTCAGATCAATTTTTGAGGCGATTTAAAGGCTATATATATATATAGTGAATTTTGACCAAGAATAAGGATAGTTTTTTGAAATGAAAATGTAAATTTTTAGGAAAGCTACACTGTGATCAGCTTCATGTTGCGGATCCTCTTCTTTGGTATGGGTGGCAAATTAAATTTTAATTACGAGTGGCATTCAACTGTCACTAAATGGCATCAAAGAGCGGGGGATGCACGGTCAATCAAATCGATGATGTGAATGTAGTAGTCTGTGACTGAGACAGAAACTGACCAAGCTTCTCAAAATGATCAAATGGTCACAAAGAATTGTGCCTGAAAGACAATCAAACTGCCTTGGGTCGAATTGATCATCGGAATATGAAGTGTCATAGGTGAAGAGTGGTGGGATCAGTTGGCAAAGAAGCTGAAAGCTCGAGCCAGCTCTATAGTTATACCAAGAAAACAGTGCATTCAAAAATTTAGAAAAGTGGCGCAACACCATAGAGGTGAACTATGGAGCAGCCATAGTTCACATCTATGGTGTTGAGTCAGTGACTATGAAAGAGAAATGCATGGCTAGAACTTTCTCTTTCATGATCGTAATCAGTAACTACACTGTCCAAAGGTTCTACTACTTTTCAGTGCACCATCTCTCGATTTTTTTGGCTGTCACGAACACCATGCTAGAAAATTTGTAAATTCGTCTTTCCAAACCCAGCCAAACTACGAAATTTTGTAGTTGTTGAGTGGTTACCAATTGGGCCTGTTGAATGGCTTCACTGAGGTTTGCTACATACACACCCCGACTTTGGTTGTAAAATTCCATCTTTAGTCATGAATATTTTTTCATTACAGTACAAGATCTTTTTAGACTGGTCATTTGTGACTTGCAGTAAGAGTTGTCGACATTTTAGCTTCCTCTTTTGCCAGGTAGCGGCTGTAAGAAGCTGAAATTTATGAGAATGGCATCCAGAGTACAGTTGTTATATTTTAAATGCTGAATGGTCTTTGGGAGCTCAGACCGATTTCCTGCCCTCTTAATCCGTGGGGTTGGAGGAAGAAGGTAGAATCGGTAGGAGTAATTGTTGTGCAGGAGAGATAGCCAGGTTTAGACCTTAACGCCAGCGCTTCCCTGCGCCTGCCTTAAACTTGGGAATGACTCCTCACTCAGGGGAGAGAAGTCCAGAACAGAAATACTACTTATCCAAAAAAAGCCTGACTAAGACTAGCCAGACTAGGTAACACACTTTTGGACACAAATAAAACGATTTTCTAACTAACTATTTATTTATAAAACTCATCTCCTTAAATCGCCCCTCTCACAAACTGAACATCGTGATATTATAAAAACAAGTCGACTAATGTACAGGCAAAATAACAACAATGACATACAAGATCACTAAATGTTGTACTTATGATCTTCTTCCAGAACTGACACGAGTGTGTCAGATTTCACACTACACCACCCCTCCCCCCTTGCGTTAGATCGCCTTAAGCAGTCGTCCATGTTCGGGCAGGGAAGAGTCATCGATGTCAAAAATCCAAAGGCGAAGGTTCACAAGGATCGGTCTACAAGTAGTGAGGCTGATAGTGCCCTATCCGCAACACTGTAGCCTGAAATGTCACTCATCCATGCCATTTACCGGAGTGCACTAGCATGGGAGATTATAAAAATGCATAGGGAGAAAGCTTCCTGACTTGGTCCACAATTAACGAGACTGATGGTGCTCCATTGGCAATGCCGCAGCCAAAATCGTCACTCCATCTGCACGGATATATTGGAGCACACCAGCATAGGAGTCCATGCGGATGGGGGTCCACTATAGGAGTCCACTACCTTCAGTAGATCGGAGAGCGAAGGTCCGAAAAGTCCTCGGGGAGGATGGAAGATGGCAAAAAGGTTATGTGGCAGGCAAAAAAGGACAAACTATCAGCAGCAGCTTGCGGTAGGAGATTCCAGGGCAGATGAGAAAGTTGTAGTGGGAAAACAACGTCAGATCAATTTTTGAGGTGATTTAAAGGCTATATATATATATAGTGAATTTTGACCAAGAATAAGGATAGTTTTTTGAAATGAAAATGTAAATTTTTAGGAAAGCTACACTGTGATCAGCTTCATGTTGCGGATCCTCTTCTTTGGTATGGGTGGCAAATTAAATTTTAATTACGAGTGGCATTCAACTGTCACTAAATGGCATCAAAGAGCGGGGGATGCACGGTCAATCAAATCGATGATGTGAATGTAGTAGTCTGTGACTGAGACAGAAACTGACCAAGCTTCTCAAAATGATCAAATGGTCACAAAGAATTGTGCCTGAAAGACAATCAAACTGCCTTGGGTCGAATTGATCATCGGAATATGAAGTGTCATAGGTGAAGAGTGGTGGGATCAGTTGGCAAAGAAGCTGAAAGCTCGAGCCAGCTCTATAGTTATACCAAGAAAACAGTGCATTCAAAAATTTAGAAAAGTGGCGCAACACCATAGAGGTGAACTATGGAGCAGCCATAGTTCACATCTATGGTGTTGAGTCAGTGACTATGAAAGAGAAATGCATGGCTAGAACTTTCTCTTTCATGATCGTAATCAGTAACTACACTGTCCAAAGGTTCTACTACTTTTCAGTGCACCATCTCTCGATTTTTTTGGCTGTCACGAACACCATGCTAGAAAATTTGTAAATTCGTCTTTCCAAACCCAGCCAAACTACGAAATTTTGTAGTTGTTGAGTGGTTACCAATTGGGCCTGTTGAATGGCTTCACTGAGGTTTGCTACATACACACCCCGACTTTGGTTGTAAAATTCCATCTTTAGTCATGAATATTTTTTCATTACAGTACAAGATCTTTTTAGACTGGTCATTTGTGACTTGCAGTAAGAGTTGTCGACATTTTAGCTTCCTCTTTTGCCAGGTAGCGGCTGTAAGAAGCTGAAATTTATGAGAATGGCATCCAGAGTACAGTTGTTATATTTTAAATGCTGAATGGTCTTTGGGAGCTCAGACCGATTTCCTGCCCTCTTAATCCGTGGGGTTGGAGGAAGAAGGTAGAATCGGTAGGAGTAATTGTTGTGCAGGAGAGATAGCCAGGTTTAGACCTTAACGCCAGCGCTTCCCTGCGCCTGCCTTAAACTTTTGAATGACTCCTCACTCAGGGGAGAGAAGTCCGGAACAGAAATACTACTTATCCAAGAAAAGCCTGGCTAAAACTAGCCAGACTAGGTAACACACTTTTGGACACAAATAAAGCGATTTGCTAACTAACTATTTATTTATAAAACTTACCTCCTTAAATTGCCCCTCTCACAAACTGAACGTCTCAAAATTATAAAAACAAGTCGACTAATGTACAGGCAAAAATAACAACAATGACATACAAGACATACACTAAAAATTCACTAACTCAATCACAAAATAGTGTTCTACAGTAAGCGTTGCATTGGGACAGGTGCAGTAGGGTGGTACATGTTGTACTTGTGGGCTTCTTCCAAAACTGACACGAGTGGGTCAGATTTCACACTACAACACTGTTGTGCTGGAAACTTCGAACTGAGAAGCCATTTTCCCAAGTGGATTAAAATGGGTTACATCTGATTCGAAGCCTTAGTTTTTTCTCCAGTGCCTCATGCATATGCCTTTTTTACAACAGTCTGCTTATAGTCAAATGGAATGCTCCATGGCATGTGAAAAAATGTCTGAAATTTTTTGGGCATTCTATACTTGTCCATCAAAATTTTTTGGTTAATTCTTTTGATGCAGGTATATTATGGTTCCAATATCATAGTGTACATCATATCTCTATTTAAAAGTACATTGTAAACAATTCGTTTTGCATGTCGACCCTCATTCAAATGTCAGCTCATGATCGCTGCACCATTTTTCCATTAATAGCCGAGGTAGTAATATTTTTAATGATGTACCAAACTGCATCCCCTATTTGATATGGTTTTTACAGAGCAGTGCTCCAATAGCATTTTCTGTGATTGTGCTAATAAGCACTAGATGATTACTACAACAAGCAACAGCTCCCACAGTCCATTTAGTGTTCCTGCTTAGAATTATCTATTATGTGCACAAAATTGCACGTATGATTCCCGGAGAAGATGGTTTCATTTTGTGCCCAAGCATATATACCTCTTGGAGAACGATTGTATTTATAAATCTGTATTTTTTATCATGGATTAACATTCTATCTGTTCTGAGTCATATAATTTGCTTGTGATTTTGTCTGATGATCTATTGATTGGAACTTTGAAGTTGCTGGTGATTGAAGATAATTCAATAGTCATAATCAGCATTGAATACAAATGACACATCTACAGTTGACACAAGGAAGTCATTGAAGATCAAGAACTACAATGGACAAATATACAATAATACATGAATTAGAAGACATGCTTTTCTGGAGTTTCCCTTCCTCTCTGCATACCATTTTATATCACAAAGCAGGATGGAGTTAAGAAAGAGATTGTTCTAGGAGGTTCCAAGCATGTTGAGAGCTTTCATTGGGAAGTGTCAAGAGAAGGAACAATTCGGTATTAGACTTTGAACAGTGATTCAAGGAAAGGTGGGAAAGAAAGAAAGAATAATGTAGTTTTTAGAGCAAATCAAGATATTTCCAGTTTGACCAAGTGAGATGAAGTTGCTTCATGAGAAAGTGTGAAAAGAGCTTTGCTGTTGAGAATCTGATGGTAAAGTTTGAGAGAAATGAGAGAGATTGATAGTCTGTATAAAGAAAACTGGACAGAGTTTCTACAAAGAGACAGAGGCAGTCTTTCAATAAAATATCTCCGAGTAGAATTTCCTGATACCAAATGTCCCAAATAGTAAAATTCTATGCAAACCTTTGACATAGTTCTTCAAAAACACTTTATCAGTCGTAGTGTGGAATGAGTACATACTTTTTCATTGATGAGTAGCTAATGTTAAGGGTTGAAATGACTAATTGGAGGTTTCTGTTTCAGGTCAATTTTGCTTTTGATCCGCAAATGAGTAAATTATCGAACAAAAAAAAATTTGAAATAGGTCCATGCTGCATTCAAATTCGATCAAAATGAGATGCAAATTTTCTATAACATTGTCATCCACAATATGAAAAATTCGTGAAACAGTCTTCTGATTTCTTTTTCTCATTTCCAACTTGATATGCAAGTAGTTTCATAAACAAGATTCATTTTCAAGTTAAAATTCGAAATGCAGAGCTAATTTCTGACCACTTTTGTTTAACTTGCTCCAACATATAAATTCAAATTGTAAACAATTTAATTTTTAATTAATTCAATATAATTATTTATAATTTAATTTACAATTTATAATTTGTAAACAATTTTATATAGTTCGTCTGATGCAGAAATGATTGTTCTACTAGTTGGCGCAATGCACGTTATCCAAGCATGTACCTATAAAAAACAACGTGCTTAGTAGATCCAGGTTCAATTTCAAGGACAGTTCATTGGTGATGTAAGTTTTCCACTACCTGAATCTTATTAAAGATACTGTGATTCTCGGTAGAAAACATGTTAAAATGATGTGTTATCCGAGAAATTAATTGCAGTCAATACTATGGAGGCCCAGTTTCGCTAATTGGAACTGATGATCATCCCAACGTCAGTAAGTGCTTGGAACTAAGTTTGACGTCAATTTTATCTTTTTTGAGTGTCACTAAAAAGTTCGAGCTTGGGATTTGCTGAACCTGAGATTTAAGCATGAGCTCGAGATAATCTGTTGTGCCACAATAATTCGACTATCCCGTCGCCTCGGCCGTTCTGTTACATTGATCATCCCATTGCCTCGACTTGTCCCATTACCTCGACTAGCGTGTAAAACTACCATTATATCTATCAATGAATTTTTATGAAACAAAATATTTTTTGCTCTATCTGGTTGGTACCAAGACATTAGAGCACGAGACAATAGAGTGCAGACACTAGGGGGCAGGAACATTAGAGCGCAGGACAATAGAGCCCAGGGACATTATGTTATGTTTAGGTCTCTCCTTAAGTATGATGACGTCAGCAATATGACTAAAGAGGTCTATTGGCTTGTATCCAACCAACTACCGTAGGTCACTCAAAGGAGCTTCCTATAAGTAGACAGCTAAACACAGTGCAACAGTTCTCTAGCAGAACTAAACACAACCTTAAGTCACTAATTAGTAACTGGAATCTGTAACTCTTGCAATCAAAAATCAGGATCGCCCCAGAGATGCTTCCTCAAGGCTAACACAAAACACAAAGAACTCACTATAGTAATATCCATGAAATGCTGGGTCCTACCGTGATACTTGGTCCCGGTAATCAGCGCCCTCCTTCACTAAATGTGGGAGAATATAATAATAGTAAATAACAAATAATAAATTAAATATTGTTCTAATTAGTTGTGGCTGTTGGCGTTCCGTTTTTACTAGACAGAAGTGAACAAATACAATATTTACATCTGCAACTCACCCATAACACAGAAAAATATAACAAATGATAAATCATCCCTATTCTGGTGGAATTGTGGCTTCGCCCAATTCACCAATTTTGCATACATGTGGGATGACTGCTACCATAAGTACATCCCCAACATCACTCAGGCATTGAAGCTGACCAAGGAGAGGTGAAGAAGGAAACAATGAGCAGGACTTTTACCTTTTACGGTGTGACCTACTACTGGATCCCAACTCTATAAAAGATTATAACCAGACCCCAAATGATGTACAGGTCATAATCATCATGACCTGACTCGGAAGGGTGTACATGTCCTGATTACCCTTAACGTCAAGTCTTTTTACAATGTTACCCAGGTCTGTCCACTGAGATGCTGCAGCACAATCAATCATTGATCCTGCATCTGATGGATCAATGACTCCGCGTCAGCTGGACTTCCTCTGGCTCGGCTAGCATTCTTTGGGGTTCCTGGATACCTTGCTCCACAGTCGATCATTTCGTCTCATTCAGTGATGTGGAGTGTCTTTGGTAGCTGCTCCATAATATCTGCAGTAATTGGTTTCATTTGTCTGCTTCTGCCCTCTCAGCTCACCTTTGTTTTTCCCAAAAATCTAAAAATACTATATGGCCAACAAGTATTTACAAAACTAGTACGAAAGACAAAAATTTTGAGCAAATAAAAATATGAGGCACAATAATACAACAACAAAAATAAATCTGTATAAGGCACCAAAATAACAACAAGAAAAAATTATGAGGCAAAAAATGACGAGACTCAAATATGAGAAAAACAAAATTCAAAAATAAATGACAGAATTTGAACCAAAATTGTGGACTCAAGCAATGAGCTTGGCCAAAACGAGATTTTTAAGGTAACAACACAACCAAAATTTATATAATATTTTTGTATTTTCGAATTTTATTATGTTTTTGGATTTTTGTGAATTTATTATGTTTTTTTGTTTTTTATATATAATATATGTGAAATTTTGCCAAAAATAGAGGATTTTGGACCAAAACTTTTGCGGCTAAATATTACTGTTGTTGCCCGCTGTTTTGCTACTGGCCTTGTTAGTGACCTCTGCAACGTCAGGATGTGCAACAATGGTGTTGTCCTCAGTATATACCTCAGCCACTAACATAACCACCTGCTCCCCCGTTTGGATTATGGAAATGAAACTGGCCTGGTTGGACTCCCCTTCCCTGTCCTCCACGACCTCCCCTAGCACCTTGCCGATGCTGTATAGGTTGCTGTTGTTTCAGAACGGTTCTGGAAGTGTCAAAACTTAATTAAATACTGTAGATAAAATTAATTTTTTTCGAATTTTTTCTTCTTTCATCTATCATATATTTCCTTGCCAGTTGCCCCATTGTTTCATTCTTTTTCTCATTTCGTTTTTTTCGAAAAAATTTAAAAAAAAAGAAAAAAATGAGAAAAAAATTAAAAAAATTGTTGGTACCTCAATGCAAATAATTTAAGAAAAATTCAAAATTTTAATAAAATATTTTCGCCCCTCCCCCAAAAAAAATTCATGCGTTGGCCACGCTGATACTAGAGCTCTAATGTCCGAGCTCTAGTATCAGCGCTCTATTGTCCTGCGCTCTAATGTCCCTGCACTCTAGTTTCCCTACCCTCTATTGTCCTGCGCTCTAATGTTCCTGCGCTCTATTGTCCTGCGCTCTATTGACCTGCGCTCAAATGTCTCATCGCTCTAATGTCCGCATTCTAATGACCTTGCGTTCTAATGTCTGCGCTTTAGTGTCCACACTCTAATGTCCGCGCTCTATTGTCCTGCGCTCTTATGTCCCTGCGCTCTAGTGTCCCTGCGCTCTATTGTCCTGCACCACAATCGTAGTTCTTGTATTTTTATTCTCTGGATTGTTAAGTGAAATGTTGTTAACTGAACGCCACAATATGTGCCATCACATGAAGTGCATGAAATTCTAATTGGTTTGATTTAGTTTCGAAAAGCTGATGGCAGGAAAGCACCAGTTGTGGTAACCTTGAGAATAAAATGAGGTTCTAGTTTTAGCTTATTCCATGTTGCATGTAATTGAAATTTTATATGCTTTTGAAAGAATTCCAAGTAAATTCTGAAAAAGTTTGTTCATTTTCCATTTGCTATATGCTATGATTACTGTTTTCCAAGTTCGAACAAAATATTGTTTTTTAGCTTTAGTTTAGCTTTGCATTAGTTTTGTAGTTTTGCACTGCCGGCATGATCAGAGTCGGTTGATTCAGATTATCTCCTGTAGATTCAAGTTATCTGCGGATTCGTTCAATAGATTTAAAACCATGTCAAAGATCGATTTTCATATTTATTGATATAGCAACTATCCTGATATCTGAATACAGATACCAATTGATCATATTTGGATCTTCGAAACGCTTCTTTAAGACATCAAGAGACACCTGATAGTTCAAGTTAGAAATTGGCATTTTTCGATTGCTTTATACTAAGATCCTTTGCTTACTAATTAATTGAAATGTTGTACCGAGGAAATGTTCTGACAACGAACAGACGACTCAAATGCCTCGCAGTACTCTGTTCACTATAAGAGATCCCTATGACACAATGGTAACTACAGTTTTGGTAATGAACCCTAGGAAGTTCCTGATGAGGATTAGACATTGACAGTGTTTGGAAGTAAGCCTGGTCCAATTATTCTAGCCATACATGTAACCGAGCCCCAAGGTCTGGGGGGTCGGACGACTTTTTGGGGCTGGGGGTCAGTAATTCCCAAAATATTGGGGGGAGGGCTCTCAAGAAGAAAAATCGATTTTTTCACGAAAGAAGTCCGAAAAATAGTTCAAAAAATAGTTTTTTTTCTAAAAAGACCCAAAAAAAATGTATTCATGGCGCGAAGCGCCCAAAAAATCCATATTTATGACCATTTTTTTGTTCAAAAATTGACCTTTTTCATCAAAAACTTAACATTTTTCAGTATTTTTCCAACCAAAAGTATGGGGGTACCTACGGCTACCATACGGCTAGCCATAGGATTGGAAAATCCTGGGGGGCAGTCGCGCAATGGCTAGCCATATGGTCGACGATTTCTGGGGAGGGTTCCCACAGAACTTCCTCCCCAATTACATGTATGATTCTAGCGATCAATTTTCTGAATTCAAAAAGTTTACGTTCTACGAGTAGTGACATGCAATTTATGTCCAATGTTTTCAAGAAGATTGTTGCTATCTTTTGTTCAAAGATCATAAATCAGAGAAAGCTGTCCCTGTATATTGGACCACTCTTTATTAGTCTGTTCATTCAAAATGTTCACTGACGACTTGATGCGTTTGACGAAATTATCGATTATCAGTGATAAACTCTCTGAACGAGACAAACTTTTTGCTTGCCCACTCATGACTCTATTAATGACAAAAGTAAGATCTGTGTTCCGAATTTCTAGAAGATACGTCTGCAATCTTTTCTGAGTGGCAAGTATGGTTTGCATGATAATGGTACCGCATGAACTATAGTCTGTTCTTCTTGAAATGCTTCTAAATAATGAAAATGGAAAGCAAATTTTCACGTTTTACTGATAAACAATATATCATATCGGACTAAAAATTTGTGAGCATAATGACTTAACCCTAAGGAATTTTTCGAGAAAACATTTTACAGTAAGAACTTCATGTAAACGATTTTGACGACAGTACTGATTTGTGTCACTTTTCTATTTTGAAGCATTTTATAAAAAACAGACTACACTGTTTATTTGTCATGTATATACTCTGACCAATGCCAAATATTACCTGACTGAGAGCAAGCAACGCTAAAAAAATAAATCTGAGAAAAAGGGCTGGAACTGCAAAATGAACCGGAAACCTTTTATTAAAAGGTGAAGGCGGTATTTTATAATAAGAATGTCTTTTTCCCAAACGTCCTTTGTAGAATTATGTGACATAGAAATATTACAAAAAAAAATTAAAGTTCACATTCGACAACATCATTTGGCCACATTGCATGGTTTGCGTCCGTTCTGATCGTAATTAACACATTATATTTTAAGTCAACATAATCACGCTGTTATTGATGTAACTGAAGTAAAAATGAAATTAGCTGTAAATCTGTTTGGACAATGTGCCGAAGAAAATAAAAAATTGCCTTCAGTTGGTGATAACTTTTCTCTAGGGTGTAAAAGCAAAAAATTCAAAAACTCTGTTTTCTCTATTTTCTTGGATTGTACATTTTCATCGTTCCTTTCGTTTGAAGAAATTTAGCAAATCACCTTGCATATCTTCCCGAAGCTTCTACTAAAGATA
Source organism: Romanomermis culicivorax (assembly GCA_963922205.1). NCBI lineage: Eukaryota > Metazoa > Nematoda > Enoplea > Mermithida > Mermithidae > Romanomermis > Romanomermis culicivorax. The sequence goes on along the minus strand of CAWUHX010000103.1, from coordinate 141,212 downwards.
AACGAACAACATAGCGCTATTTCTTTGCCAAATAAACTAGGATCATTTTCCAGCATGTAATCATCAGAAATTAATTGGCTTATTTTTAAAAAAATAAATTAGCAGCTGTTTACTCTTAAAATCAATAGTTAGATGTTGTTGATGAATATTTTTCAGTTTTTTCTGCATAGTAAGAGTAAGCTTATCAGCTACAGATTTAAAAAGTAGAAAATTATTACTCTGGCCTCAGAGGTGCTGGAAAAGCAACCATCAGATTCTCAATCTTGATCTTTTGAGTAGACGTTTCATCGAGTTCTCGCTGCATTAGCCACTTTGAAATAATAAACTATAGTTATTTTTTCTAAAAGTTGATATCTCCTACACTTTGTTTTGTAACGACCAGATTTGTGTGAGGTACTTTACTTTTAACCAACGGTCGCTACGACCGGAACAAAGGGGCGTGGCGGTACAATACGGCAGTAGGGCTACGATGATCGAGGGCGGCCTGCGACGTCGATACAACAATACAAAACGCGTCTCGATTTACAATACGAACGGGGGCCTCGGTTTAAGTTGCTTTCGTACAATTGGCCGCTTGCAAATATAAAAAGACGGGGCGAGCGCGGTTTCAAAAACGACGAGTTCAAATATTCAAGAATTCTAACTAATAATAACAAAAATCACGCTTTGCTTCTTCTTTTATACCACGTTTTTGGCCACTCCCTGGGCGTCGCAGGAGGTTGTGCTTCTGTCCATCTTCATCCGCCAATCGTCGCTTCCTGTTACGTTTTTTATGCTTTCTTAGTTATGCCTTTCTAATGCTTTCCTGGTACTGTATGCTTTCCGTGCTTCGTTTGCTTTCTAAGGTGGGCTTGGCCACACCCCTATGCTTCTGTGCATGCTTCCTGTATCGGTTTCTATGTATAAACACGTTTTGGTGGGGCCGCCGCTACCGTTACACTTGAGACTACTGTCTGGCGGGGCTTCTACGTATTTTACTGTGTGCAGGTGTTGTTTACGATTTCAACCGGGGATTACAGTAGCTGTGGAATGTGTAGCTTAGTGTAGGTTCTAGGGGACCAGCTGCCATTTGTGCAAATTAATTAGGGCATCCTAATTGGGCTACCCGGGTGTGAACAGATCAAAATAAAGTACTTCACCCAATTTTGTAGGAATGTTTGGGTGTGAATCCCAGACACCCTTGAGACGATAAAATGCGAAAATGAAATAATATCTAATAAATGTCTATCACATACAGTATGCTACATATTTACAGTACTGCTTTAGCAGGTACATTACATTTCCCTCCTTCTGGAGTTGAAAGTCCTCGTTCAAGGCTTTCGAGGGTGAGGAGGTGTGGGGGTAGATTCGCTAGTTGCTTTCCGAGGGTAGAAAGGGGTTGTCTCATTGACATGTACCGTAAATGTAATATTCTGATGGGGGTGTTTAAGTGTAACATTGGGGTACATGAAACGTTGAACTGTATAGGGCCTGTTTTGGCGAGGGAGGAATTTGGGAGTCAGCCCTTGTTTACACGAATGATTTTTGTAAAGAATCAGATCACCTGCTTTGTAGTGGATGTTTTGAGCATGCTTGTTATACTGATGGGTATAGTGATCTTGTGCTTTTTGTAAGCTTTTCTGCACAGTTGAGAGTGCTTCTGTAAAATGTGATTTTACACGAAGGGCGTAATCATCTAAATCAACCATGTAGGATGTGGGGAAAAAATTTAAGGCTGCGTCTGACGGCAGATTAGCTTGCCTACCGTGGAGTAATTCAAATGGGGGATACGAGGTGCTATCATTTTTGTGTATGTTGATCAAAAAAACGGCATAGGGTAGATAAGTATCCCAATCAGTGTGATTTGAATTGATGTACATGCGGATACAGGTGGCTAGAGTTTGGTTGCGAAGCTCAACTTCCCCATTGGCAATGGGATGGTATGGGGTAGTATGAATTTTCTGAGTATTGCATAAACTGGTGATCCGTGAAAAGAGATCGGATACCAAATCGGAGCCACAATCACAATGGATGATTTTTGGGGACCCATGACGACAAACAAATTTGGTTACGAATAGCTTGGCAATAGTGGCTGCAGTGATGTCAGGGGTCGGGAATGCCTCTACATTCTTTGTGAAATAATCGATGAAAACGACGATGAACCGGTTGCCATCTTCAGTGAGGGGTAACTGTCCCATGCAATCAACACGGACTCTATCAAATCCGCCAGTCGGCTGAATTTTTACCAGATTTGCATGCACTTTTTGCCAGAGGGCTTTCTGTGTCTGGCATGGGTGGCAAGTTTTGCAGTAACGTTTGATATCACGGCTCATTTGGGGCCAAAAATATTTTTGTCTGAGCAAGTGTAAAGTTTTCCTGGCGGCAAAATGGCCTGTGAATTTGCTGTCATGATGTGAGGCGATGAGATGCTGGACTTGTGACTTGGGAATGTATAGTTTTGCTTGTTTGTCGACTATACGGAAGAGGATGTTTTGATGCACTGCGAATTTGATCAGAGTAAGGGGGTGTTTTTGGGCGATTTTTGCTAAAATGCTTTTTACAGTTGGATCAGTGCGTTGGAGTTCGGCAAAGTTTTTCTGTTGCTCCTCTTGTTCGGTTGCTTCAGCTTCCAAAACCGAATTAATAGTGGATATTTCGGGGCGGGTTTCTAATTGCTCAATATCGAAGGATTGCTTTGCTGCCTGTGAGGGGAATTGAGAAACAGCATCTGCGTTGCGATTAGCAGTGCCTTTCTTAGGTCGAATGTCTAGCTGAATACCGGAGAGGGCTAATCCCCAACGGGCTATGCGAGGGGACGGGTTTTCCTTTTGTAAGACTGCCTGAACCACTGTATGGTCAGTGTGGACAATAACATGTTGCTGGAAAAGGTGGGGGCGGAAATACTTGACAAACTCTACTACTGCAAGGGTTTCCAACTCAGTTATCGGGTAGTTACGTTCTGCGGGTTTTAGTGTGCGACTCCCAAAAGCAATGGGGCGATCCTGACCTTTGCTATCTAGCTGACTGAGAACGGCACCGATTCGGAGTTTTGAGGCCTCAGTTTGCAGTATAAATGGTTTTGTGAAATCCGGATGCTGCAGCATTGGGGCATGAATGAGTAATTCTTTTAGCTTGGTGAATGCGTTTTGCTGTTCAGGGCCCCAGGAAAATTTCGAATTCTTTTTGAGTAGGGCTGAGAGGGGACTTGAAATTTGGGAGCAATTTGGGATGAATCTACGATAATACGAGGGTAGGCCAAGGAGTGACTTGACTTCTTTTGAGCTTTTGGGCGTGGGTATGTCATAAATGGCCTGTACCTTATGGGGATCTGGTGAAATGCCTTGCTGAGAAATCACGTGGCCTAAGTATTGGACTTGGGGCTGGCAGAATTTGCATTTTTGTATGTTTAGTTTAAGGCCTGCTTGTGAGAATCAGGCAAGAATAGTGTCTAAATGTTCCAGCATTTGGGCATGGAAGTCTGCGAATACCAAAACATCGTCGAGATATACAAGGCATGTGTTCCATTGCAATCCCGAAAGGATAACATCCATTAACCTTTGGAATGTGGCTGGGGCATTGGTGAGTCCAAAGGGGAGGTAATTGAATTGATACTGGCCAGCTGAGCAATTAAAGGCCATTTTTTCTCTGTCTGCTTGTGCTATGGGAATAGAATAATATGCATTGGATTGGTCAAGGGAGGTGAAATATTTCATGCCACGTAGGGTGTCTAGAATTTCGTCTATGCGGGGCAAGGGGTAGGTATCTTTTTTGGTTACTTTATTGAGGCCTCTAAAATCAATGCATAAACGATGGCCTCCGTCTTTTTTGGGGACTAAAGCGGTGTTGGTGCACCATGGAGAGTTACTCTGGCTTATGACACCTGCTGCTGCAAGTTGCTCAATTTCTGCTTGTATGATTTGCTTTTCTTTTGGGGAAGTCCGATAAAGTTGTCTATGTATGGGTTGGGAGCCATTGGTGTCAATTGTATGTGAAACAAGGGTGGTTCTACCTACGTCCATTTTGGATTTAGCATATAATGTGGGATATTTCGATAGGGCGCGTAGGAGTTGCGTTTTTTCTGCTTCTGTCAGGTCACTGGAGGCTAAATTAACATTTTCTTTTAACCATGTGAATGTATCAAAACGGTTGGGCTGGTTTTGCGTGGAGGGGGTTAGATTAGCGGGAGCATTTTGTTTCGGGATGTAAAAGGAGACTGTACCAATGCATGTTCCAGGGTAAAGAATTTGGGCTGTTTCTTGTGTGTTTAGGACAGATATGCATATGCGACTGTTTTGGTTTTCAGAGATACAGGCTGCAAAATGGACTTTAGGATTCTGTTTGGGTTTCGGTGTGAATTCAAGCTGTTTGACCTGTAAGTACAATTTGGGCAAGGGGACAGTAAATTCGGTTACTGTACGGGGTGGTAATTCTAATTTCTCGTCTAGATAAGTTCCACCACGGGTCGAAAGGGGGCTAAATTCTAAGCCATCACATGGTAGTATGACATTGCCAAATTTGACCTGAGATTTTTGATTGTTGATAGTGTATTCCGAAAATCGACTGAGAAAGTTTTTGCCTAGAAGGATGTCTGCTGTGCAATCTTTTTGGACATGGACCATTATTGTTTCCTGGATAGTTTGGGCTGTCACTGTGACAAAAGTGGTCCCTACAAAGTGAATTGGGAGATTATTTGCTGCTTTTGCTTGGACTAGCGGGGGTTTCATGTCTAACTGCAAGATTTGAGGGATGCATGAATCAATGAGGGAGTAGACTGCGCCAGTATCAATCATGCCTTTTGTGATTAATTTGCTGTTAAGTGTGACCCGAATATGAGGGGTATGTTTCTCAGGTACATTTTGGGGAGGCTTGTTTGATCCAGATTGGTGAATTTGATTAATGAGTTCGATTGCAGGAGTTCGGGGGGTATCAATATCGACAAGGACGTATTTCTGCTGTGTTTGTGCCCCACGACAATTAGCTAGTTCTAAGAGAGCATGGCCGAATGATGGGGGAATGGTCTCATGTAGATGTCTGTTGTTTGATGGTATTTCATACGCATGTTCATTTGTGGCATGATGCTTTGGAGAGGGGAAATATTTCCGAAGAATGAGAAAAGAATAAAAGACGTCTGCAATAACTACAGTAATAACTGCTAGATTGATAATGATTTGCAGGGGTCCTTTGAGCAAATTGTTTAATCCATCCGTGAGACTTTGGGTGGTACCGGTTTTTACATGTTCTATGCCTTGACCGGCGCCAGAGAGGGTATTTCCGAGTGCTTGGCCAGTGCCTGAGATCATGTTGTAAACTGTATCGGAATTGAGAGACATTTGGGCGGTGTAATTGATGAGTTTTTTGACAACGTTTTCCAGTGTGTGAGTTTTGTAAATGTATTGTTTCAAAAAGAGTAAGTTGGTTGAAATAGTTGCAAGTTGATCATGAAAAATGGCGGGTGTATTAAAATGGAAGAGGGAGAAAATTTGGTTCCAGACGATTTCTGAAGGTAAATTTGTGACATGCGGGGATCCTGTTTCACTGACCCATGTATTATTCTGTTTGTAAAGGGCTACATGCATATGATGGTAGTCAACTGTTTGTGAAAAAGGGGTCAAATCGTTGCCTCCTGGATTTGAAAACATGAGTTCGGTTCCTACGAGAATGGGCAAAAATTTGTAGCATGTTTGGTTGATTTTGTGGTTGTAAAAGATTTTAGATGCATTTACCTGCTTGCAGGGCCAGACTGTGAGGGCTTGTCGTGTGAATTCTGCTATGATGTCAGTTCGCTGTAGGAATGCACGCGCTCCAAGGGTTGCATCAAGACACAAAATTTGCCATACGAGATCAAGGTGACACTGTGCCTGTCTGCATAATTCATTCCATATGTTGTTGAAATTTTGAATTTCGAATTCCTGGATTTTGTCTGCTAGATAGTTTAGTTTCGCGTTAATGGGTTCAAAATCATCAAAATCGTAGAGTGTAGTATGGGTTTCGTTGGTTTTTGGGGTTAAAAATGTGTTACAATGTGGTGTGCTTTTGTCTAATTGTACAATAATGCCTTGTTCAGTTAGAATGCTGTCTTGGATTTCTGGGCAATTGGGGTTCAAAAAGAGTGTGTTTTTAACCGATAATGCACCTTGTAGCTCTTCTATTATCATGTGGGTTTGCGTGAGTTTTATGGGATGTGTATTTTTGTATTCGAAGGGGCATAAGTTTTCAAATGCTGTTTCATTCCAGATAATGGATCCATCAGCTGTGACACAATGACCTGATGTCGGTTTGCATGACCCCAGGTCACCTAATGTACCTGTCATAGATTTTCCATTCCAAGATGCTATTTGTCCTATTTCTATGATGACGTTAGTGACCGAGGTACAGTGGTCTGTACAACACCATGTGTATTCTATGCTTAAGGAGTTATTTGTTGACCAAAATCCTGGTTGGGTTTCGTATAATTTGTGACCGTTGTGTTCTTTGTCTATAACGATTGCCCTACAAACATGTGGGGTTAGATTATGCATTTCGGTTTGGTCGAAGACAATATATTTTGATCCAAAAAATCCTGTATTAGTACAAATTTTCTGTTTGCGAACACTGCATTTGTATGCATCTGTTATGTGAGGTTTAGTGGAGGGGATATAGATTTTTCTGAATGTCTGTACGGGTTTGTCTACTGTGGAAGGGGGCATGCATGATACAAGTTTTGGTATGCTGACTGAGTGACCGCTCAATGAAGTTCCACACATCTGAAATTGAGCACTACACGATGTGGGGATTATTATACAAAGAAAAATACAAAACATCGGCCAATAGAATGTTTTAGTGGAGGCCGCGGGGCACTGTATATTTTCGTTCTGGCCGGTTTGGCGTGGCGGCTTTTGGTGTTGTTCGGTTTTGGGCTGAGGGGGTGGCCGGTTTGCAATCTGAACAGTCTGTAAAACTTTAGAAGTTGAGTCAGGGGATGGGGTTTGGACATGCTTACTTGCGGGGGTCGGTAGCAGTGTTTGGTGGGGGTGGAATTTGTAGGGTTCGGGGGTCAGGCCGTGTAAAAGGGACAATAAGTTGCGGCCTGCTTTCGATTGGGTTTCGGGGGCGGTGGGCAGCGTGGTGTCTTGCTTGCGGGGGATCTTGTAACCTACGGGGATGGTGGGCAGCGATTTTTCGATTTTTTCAGCTTCAGGCGTGGGGGGTGGTGACATGGTGCACCAATCCAGTACGTCCAGGTCGAGGACGTATTCGTCACTATGGCTTTGGGTGTTGGGCATGATAGTTCCTAAAGTAGTCTGAGGGCCGTTAGTTATGGCGGGTAATTTTGAGTAAAATGCGGGGTCATCAATGTCCATGAGGGGTTGGGGTTGCCTGTACTCAATGCAATTTTGAATATTACGACTTTGCTGATTTGGACAATACCTGCTTGTATGATCTCTCTGCTTGTATATAAAACATTGAAAATTTGAGTAGGGTTTGGAAAGACAGTTATCAGATCTATGTCCTGTTTGGGAGCAGTGGATGCATCGGCTTTTACAATCGCATGTACTGTGATTATTACGGAAACAGATTTCACATGATTTTCGGGTGCCTACTGATTTACAATTACGAGCTACGTGTCCAATTTGTCCACACTGGAAGCATGTGGGTTGCCCAGGGGTGGTATTATTCCTGTAGGCATTATTCCTGCTGAAAGTATTGTTACTGAAATTGTTGTAGCTACTTTGTTGTGGGGGTTGAGGTTTTCGTTTGATCTGCAACTGTAAATCTTTTACTTGTTGTTCTAACTGATGCAAAAGGTCCTGTTGATCTGTATTTTTTGTTAGGGAAAAGATGGGTTCGGGTTTTGAGGGCATAAAGGGAAGGGCGTTAGATTTTAACTCATTTCTAAGAATTTGCTGTTCAATGTAAGCTGCTTCGTCTGACATTTCTTTAAGAGTTGCGAACCGTCTGTACTTAATTGCTTCCCTGATTTCGTTTTGCATGCCTTCTACAAAGAGGGGTTTTATGATCATTTCTCGTGCATCTGTGTTAAAGTTAGGGTAGGGGAGGGTTGCGAGATGTTCTAGATCAAATAAGAATTCAGTTACTGTTTCTGAACGCTTTTGTTTTCTTTCGCGTAAGAATTGTTGATGTAGCTCATTATCTCTATTGTTTGGAAAAAATGCCTGTAATGCGACTTTGTACTGCTCGTATGTGTGGGGAGGGTTTTTGGAATTGGCTAAACTTTTGAATTTTGCTAACGCGGCTCCTCCTAAATGAATTTCTAAACATGCCAACTTTAACTGTACGTCTGTATCTTTCATGCCTTGAAGTGCCATGAACTGCTCTAATCGTTTATTCCATTCACCAAAATGTTGGGTAATGCCACCTGTGAATACTGTAGGTTTCACGTAGAAATTATTTGCCATGTTATTACGAATGTTTGCTGTTCTTAGATCGTCTATTAGGGTAGGGTTTACTGTATTCTGATTCAATTGTGTGCGTAGAGTACGAAAATGTTCTGAAAATAAATCGTTTATCTGTTCTCTAATGATTTCTCCTAAATGATCTTGTGTTTGGTGGGTCATTCTTGGTTTACGATGGGATTTCTGCTTAAATGCTTCAATTTTTGCTTCACGCTGTATTTGTTTAAATGTATCGCTTAATGTTTCGTTAGAGGGGATTTCCAGTTTGCTTTCTACGAATACTGTCTTACTGTAGGAAATGATTACTACTGTATTATGTAATGCTTCTTAATTCCCGGATAAGAGTACGCCTAATTGGGGGCAGGGAGTTCCAGTGGTTAATGGTATGGTACATTCACCAAAATATGTAACGACCAGATTTGTGTGAGGTACTTTACTTTTAACCAACGGTCGCTACGACGGGAACAAAGGGGTGTGGCGGTACAATATGGCGGTAGGGCTATGATGATCGACGGCGGCTTGCGACCTCGATACAACAATACAAAATGCGTCTCGATTTACAATACGAACGGGGGCCTCGGTTTAAGTTGCTTTCGTACAATTGTCCGCTTGCAAATATAAAAAGACGGGGTGAGCGCGGTTTCAAAAACGAGGAGTTCAAATATTCAAGAATTCTAACTAATAAAAACAAAAATTACGCTTTGCTTCTTCTTTTATACCACGTTTTTGGCCACTCCCTGGGAGTCGCAGGAGGTCGTGCTTCTGTCCATCTTCTTCCCCGAATCGTCACTTCCTGTTATGCTTTTTATGCTTTCTTAGTTACGCCTTTCTAATGCTTTTCTGGTACTGTATGCTCTTCATGCTTCGCTTGCTTTCTACCGTGGGCTTGGCCACACCTCTGTGCTTCTGTGCATACTTCCTGTATCCGTTTCTCTGTATACACATGTTTTGTGGGGCCGCCGCTACCGTTACACTTGAGACTACTGTCTGGCGGCGCTTTTACGTATTTTACTGTGTGCTGGTGTTGTTTACGATTTTTTATGGGGGATTACGGTAGCTGTGGAATGTGTAGTTTAGTGTAGGTTCTAGGGGAACAGCTGCCGTTTGTGCAAATTAATTGGGGCATCTTAATTGGGCTACTGGGGTGTGAATGGATCAAAATAAAGTACTTCATGTAATTTTATAGGAATGTTTGGGTGTGAATCCCAGACACCCTTGAGATGATAAAATGCGAAAATAAAATAATATCTAATAAATGTCTATCACATACAGTATGCTACATATTTACAGTACTGCTTTAGCAGGTGCTTTACAGTTTTTTGTCTGGAAAGCATTCCGAATAGACTCTAAAACTGGCAACTTTAAATAGTTACCAAAGGCCGAATTCATCAAAGAAACTTAAGCTCCAGCTGAGCTGCAGCCTGCAGCTTAAGCTTATCTCAACTCTATATGTTATACCATTATCGTCAAGGTGCAACTCAGCTGTAACTCGACTCATGCACACAACACATATCGAGAAAGTTAAGCTACGAAGTCAAGGAGTTAAGCTACACAGCTGCACGTCAACTTTCTCGAAATTTTTCTGTGCAAGAGTTAAGCTGCAGCTGAGCTACACCTTAATGGCAATGGTATAACATATAAAGCTGCTCAGCTGGAGCATAGGCCTCTTGGAAGAAACCAGCCCGTGATTTTCGGCTTAGCTAGAAAATCGACGGTGAAGTCTTGGCTGCTCTGAGTATTACTGCCCCTGGCTAACTCAAAAGTAATTTTCAGGGTAGTTTCTGCACTTTGTCTGAGCGGTGTAGTTACCAGTGTTGAAGAACTTCATCAGTGGCGCTTGAGCTGTTGCACCACTGACGAACGTCGATGTACGTGTGACCATCCTGAGTAGTATAGAGGGGGGCTCGAGCGCCAAAAGCTCCCCGGCCCATGCAAAAGATAGGCATTGGACTTGGAAAAAAAATGCAACCTCCCCGACACACAAAACATAGCCGACCTTCCGCCAACTACTATGACGTCATTTTTCCGGCTGGAAAAAAGCATGATGTCACACCTGGTGTAGAAAGAAAAAAGTTGCCGAAACTTGGCCCCTCCCACATCTCCGTCAAAACTCGAAATAATGTAACATATACGGTACTTTTCGGAATCAGTTCAATGTCATCTATCCATTGGTACCCAACATGATCCATTTAGCACAAAAGCCTAAATTTAGTGTGAGCTATGTTATTTGTTATTATGCATTGCCACTGCTGCCTGCCACCGCTGCAGCCACCTTCGCCTGGCCTGTTGGGGGGAGGGAAGTTCGCCTAGCTAATAAAGCTGAAGCTGCCGCTTCAAGCTTTATATAGCTAGCCTAAATGGAATAAACAATCGATATGAGCAATAAATCATGTGATATATCAACATAAATTGTGTACTCATTTGCACTGATCACAGGATCGATCCCAGCACCAGCCGCGGGGAGGCTAGTACATATGTGGCACCAGTACTTTCATAGAAAGTACCCATAATAAATGTTGTTTTACTTTTTTCTACTATAGTTGTGATCCCAAGTCCAGTCTTTCTTCATCAGCCTTTTTATTCTTTTCACTGGTGGAGGATCAACACCCAATTGTCTGTATCTACCTCACTGAACATATTTACACACAGCATTATGCACAGAATGCATAGGAATTTTCCCACATAAGTTGCAAGGCTCCATAGCAGAGAATGAATGTTTCAGCTTTCTACATGATATATTTATACCAGTGGATAGTCTGTAATTGAATCATACTAGTACTTACTCATCAACTTTGAAAACTGACAAGTAACAATTTGAAGTTCTTCTGCAGTTCATCATAGGTCTTGGCACCGGTGATAATAATTTTACCTTTGTGAAAAATCAATGCACATAAGCCCTGCTTGTTAATTGTATATTTCAATGCAGGAAATAATTTGGGAGAATAATCACACTGATCCCTATGAGTGTTATAAAATTCTCCAACGTTGATACAGTGATCTAGGGTGTATGACCCAACAACATTGGACATTCTAAATTTCCTTGGTCTTGGTCGATAGCCAAGTTTGAGCAGTATTTCTGCAGCATAATCTATACTTTTCACAGCCTGCTGAGTTGCCTTAATGCCCACACATACAACCTTGCCATTTTCGTACAATAGTAAACAACATTTTGGATCATTAAGATGCCAAATTAGGGATCGAAATTTTCCCATAGTTAGTTTAGAGCCATCCAATTTTTTAACTAGTGAGTGCAAATTGAGTCGACAGCCAAGTTCAGCTGTGACAGTAATGTTTTGTACTTGCATTTTTAGAATAAACTTCACTTTCTAAAGTGTAACTTCACAATTGTTTTACCAGTGACAAAGTTTATAGGTTTGTCTTGATCTGTTCTGATTGAAATTTCGATAGAATCGATATCTTTTACGAGTACAGGCAAATAGTGAGGAGCTATATATATCTCATCTATAATGTCACCAAAAGCTCCCTCTATATTAACAATACGGAGGAGGGGGGCTCAAATATCACCAGCAATCTGTTGTTCAATGATGTTACAATAAACATACATAGTTTCGAGACCAGCCTTCATATCAGCAGGGTGTGCAGCAGCAATTTTCAATCTTTCAGATGAAGTTGTTTCTAGTTGTGATTTCTCAAAGCCCAACAGGTAGAGTAAAGGATCACTTAATTTCATGCCCTTGATTCTAGTCAAGTTCACTTTCAGGACAACTGCTCTGGCTAATCTCCTGTATGAAAATTCAATGAACTCATTATATGGAACTTTTTCCTGTTCACTCAACAACCTGATGGATTGTTGAATTGCTTCAATTAAATCTATTATAGATTCATACCTTGTAGAAGGTACTTTTAGTAATTGCCTAGTATTGGTCTGAAGATCATAAAATTTTATTACACTATCACTAGGTGTTATATTGAACCACGTATTTGGGTAGATGAATTCACAAAGTGCACATTCCCATTCACCTTGCAAAATCAATCTATGAGGCAACCTGATACTAAAATTTGAAGCCGAGTTACTCGGATCGCTCTGAGCATTGCTCGGTAATGTTACATAAAACTGTGAAAAATCCATTTTTTTCAATATGTCATTATGGTAGAAACTAACTTTTATATTCTCTTTACCTGTTCAAATAAAAATGCATCATCATATATGGGTGTGTTTGTTCTAAAGAGACTGTTGATGAAGCCAGTAACGAATTAATCAGCATAGCTTCATTCCAAACTAGCAGCTATATCCCTTATTCTTATACCTCTGACTATCCACACGAGAAAGTATACACATAACTGACCACATGTAGCAGTCAGGTACTGTTGAACACATTTGGTATTCCACTTGTAAGAAGTAGATATAGTCTTGATGTAATTCCTAAGCTGTTGAGGTGGTTCCAGGCCGTAACTGTCAAAATAACAACATGCATGCTTTTTATCAACAAACAGAGCTACCCAATGTGAACCAGGTTCATCCTGCTTGTCCAGATTTACAACCAACGCTGCGGGCACAGTGTCAAGAGGTGGTAAACAGTCTATAGGAAATACCCCATTGAAGATTTGCCTGAGAGCTTGATCTCTATTGATCAAGATGTAGATTTCAGAGGTATTCATGCAGTATAGTCATTAAAGACATGTCTATTTTTATCGATCATAATCAAATTGTCAAATTCTGCATAAACAATAACTTCTATACCTGCGTCAGGTATGCAATTCTATACTTGTGGAACCATGTCTAATCAAGTCCCGATGTCCACTATCATCTTTATCAGGTGTAAAATTGAAGGCAAAGTAGCACTGTCCATTTTTAAAATTAAGTCTGCTAATGCCATTCCCTTTGTTATCCTTAGCCATGTCAAGAGTTTCAAAGAGCTGATCATACGCTCGAATATATTTGTTGTTGGCAAAATCAAGTCTTAGTGGAGTTGCTGGGAAAGTTTGACCACCAGAGACAACCTTGACTTTGCTTATACTGTAACATTTAAAATTAAATGGAGATTTTTTTATTTCTCCACGATATGCATCCGCATCGACACATGCTATAATCATCCTATGTGGCAACTGACCAGTGAATAGAGTATTCAGAGATGTAGATTGAATTGTACTAGCAATATGAAGATTCACCATTTGGATTCGTCTAATTGGGTACTTGACTGATGTCTTTAGCAATGCTTTCTCCAGAGCCAGTCCAACACTGTCCAGAACTTCAACTTTCCTGATGGAGAGTTTCATCTGGGAAACTTCCAATTTTGCATTTTCTGCATCACCAGCTGGACACTGTAATACAAATGGATTACTATTGCTAATCAATTCCAGTTTGAGCTCAGTATTGCTGAGTAAATATCAATCTTGCATTAGAAGATCAATATGAAGAGGAGCTGTTATTTCAACTGTTTGACCATTTTCAAAGTACTTTACTCTGTCTTTAAAACCTTGGCAATCAGCAGTATCTATTTTAGGACCAGCTTCCACAGTATACAAAGAAGACTGTAAGTGACTATTTTTAGCATCAAAACCAAAATTTAAATCAGTTTCAAGGAATGCTCTGTAGGCATACTTTTCCCCACTATCATGAATAAGACGACCATTCTGGAAGAGCTTCACTTGTCGGAAAAATGCTTTACCAATCAGATTGATAGGTGCAATTACTGGTGCAGCTCGACCAGCAGGAACAGTGTAAGTAATTTTCAAGGTCAAGTACAGATTATTTTTGCTAAGCTGAATCATGTGGGGATCTGGAGGTATACAAAATTCGTATGGACCATCATTTGTGATAGGATTTATGGGGTTAACTTCATCCCAGTAGCCTCGTTTAATTACTACTTGTGTGGGAGATACAGTGAAAAAGTCCAATTCAGACTTTGTACTAATACCAGAAATTGTATCAATTAGAGCCATGTTTCCTTCTCTTTTTCTTTGAGAATATATCATTTTTCTCAACTTTTATATCTTTTGGTCTGGTCCCCAAGCCTCTTCTAGTCTGCAAGGCCTCTCCCGCACAGTCGGCCAACTTGGAGAGTGCTGCTCGGCCATGTTCTTCTAGAAACTCTTTAATAGATCGACCTTCGGCTAAATCTCCAGCAATATGTGCACCTGTAGATAGCGCTTGCTTACCAATATGGCCAGCAGCTGACTTAATAACAGGAATGGCCATTCTGAATAATGATCTAAAGAAGCTTCCTAGACCTCCTCTGCATTGATAGGGAGTGCCTTTGAAAAGCCTTTGAAACCATAGCCAGTTTGTTCAGCTTGTTCAGTATAGTACTGAATCCAAGTTGCATAATCTTCTGGATTGAAGTATTGTCTCATCTTTATAAATTAACAAAATGCTGTAAATTACAACTTTTATGCTTTTCCAAATTCTAACCATCTAGACCTTGGTGTAATGCTTTTGGGTGCCTTAATTTTTTTACCATCTACGGGTATACTCGGGGAAGCAAATGTTTCATCACTTTCACTTCCAACATTTAGCCTGGACTTATTTACAAAAAGATCTCGAGGCACATTCTCCTTTAAGAGTTCTTTACAAACAATTCTGACCCTATTGCTTGCTGGCGCCTAGGACCAACTCTCGACACATCAGAAATCAAATCAACAATGTTGGTTCCACTTATTTTGGTACCTTTCAGAATCATTTCTCCTTTATCTGACCACTCCATGTGTGGATTATCTTTAGCATAATCATATAACATTTTAGCTTGACTATGCCACTTTTTTGGTGCAATTTTCATAGTTTTTTCATATAGCACATCTTTTCTCGGGGTCACATCAACAGTACTTTCAGCAGTGTCTGGCTTTTTTTGCTTTGGTGTTATTTCTTCCAGATCAGAAATGGGGTGTCCTGCAACAGCTTCACTAACAGTCAACTCATAAGGTCTGGTTTGATCCTGCATAGCCTGCCTATATCTGTGCAACACTTGATTGCATAAGATTATCTTTCTGTCAGAGGGCAATGACTTATTAGTTAAAATGTCATTCATTTCTTTATCTAAAGCAGTCATTACATTAGCTGCTATATCCTCTCTATGACCAATGTCATGCGGTACAAGAATCATTTTATTTGTATGCATCATCTTTTTATAATTGCATCAGCTAGTAATTGTCCAGCTATTCCTAAAATTGGTGCCAACAATACAGGCAAAAATCCACCTTTTTGTTCTAGAATGTCTTGTCTTTTGCTGAGACTTGTTTTCTCATCTGCTAATACTCGTAAATGTCCCTTGTGGGAACTTAATTTATTCAAGATATTTTTTGTCAACTTTTATATTGCCTTCAAGGAAGTTGAGTATACATTCACGCAAACAAAGTATCAGTTCACAATCAGTGGTGCTAATAATAGCTTTACGTTGCTTGGGTTTAGCCTTAGCTAGTACCCTAATGTAATCAATATTATGTCTAAGATGATCACAAGGCATTTTGACCTTACAACTGAAGAATAGACAACTTTTATACTTTTGGCACATATATCGTGGAAAATTTTGAGAAAATATCAGCTCTGAGTCTTAGTTTATCAGGTGTTGTTTGAGAAAGATCAACAATTATATAACTGTATGGTTTAAATGTGGCATCCTTGAAAGATTCGAGAAAGTACTTTACTTTATCAGGAAACAACTGTCTTGCCAAAGTTTTTACTTGGAGCCTATCTGCAGGATTCTTCATCAAAATGAGGTACTCTGCATTTATTCTAGATGTTCTCAGACCCTCGAAGAAAACATTTTGAACAATGTGTATTACAGACACATTCATGTGATGACATCCACAAGTAAAAAGAATGTCCAGGTGCTTATTTTTAGCCATTTCCTGCATGAGATCATCTAGTATAACAAGTTGGGGTGCAGGACTGAGCTCTCTAATCTAGTTCATGTTAGGTAATACCTGATAGAAGTTGACTCTGCTAGACAAGTCATTGTAGACTGGCTGCTTCTCACTAAAGAACCAGTGAATATGTTCAGGAACCAGTTCAATCAAGTACTTCACATTTAGTACTAAGTTCTTTACAAAGGTTGTTTTACCCCCTCTTGTAGGGCCAGCAACAATACATGTAAAGAGATGATTAAATTTTATAGCCATGTTTTTTTTCTTCTATAGATTCTCAACTTCTATAACATGCAACATGCTGGAAATACCAGCAATTGTGCTTTGATTTTTTTTTAAATTTTTTTCTTGTCTTTATTTTTTATTACAATATTTACTCACAATTATTACAATATTAATAGGCTATATCTATACCTTCATCATCATATTTTTGTACAGCCTCTGGAGTAAGATTCATCCAGATCTCAAAAAGAAGGGGTCCAGCACTACAAGTTTTTATCAAACCGTCTAGTGCCTTGGCAAAATGCCAAAACCCAGTCAGTTTTCTCTTACCCGTACAATGATCCAGCTCATTGGCCACTTTAGCCAAAATCTTCCATTCACGCTTGTAGCCATCATTTATTCGATCCCAAAAATATGAGGCATATCTGGCCACATCTTTTTGAGTATAAGGTCTTTTGAGAAAAGTGCCCATACTCAGTGCAACATTTAAAAAAATACCTTCCATTTTTAAAAAGTGACTAAACTGTAGAAGGAAAAGTTTGAAGACTGAAGACTAAGGAGAATTAAAACTTATACACATAAAAAATGTTACAGAATACTTGCAAATCACATTTCACTAGTTTACTGTAGGCTTCAAGATGAGTGCTTGCCTATCAGCTAGCTGTTTCTTTAGTACAGCGGTGCCAGCTTCCTGCACAGTCTTATTGTATTCTAGACATTTTGGGCACATTTCAATAGTAGAGAATGTTTTGCCCTGAGACAACTGGAAACACTCCCGTCCAGAGCTGTTCTTTTGACAAAAATAACACAGTTCAATCATTAAGGGATACATGGGTCTTGGCAAGTTTCGAGCGCAGAGTACAATAGGAGCTTTAACTTTTTTCGATTCCATTCTAGTTAATCAAATGATTAAAATAATTTTGAAGTTGCTTATACGCTGAAATATCAGGCGCATGTAAAAATTTTTAGACCTGCAAATCATTGTTTAATTTTCATACGGTAGCTATAGTTTTATCAAATCTGTCACCTAACTATTGAATTTATCTGGTTGACCCTTCCATTTAACAAAGTATTCAATTTTCCCAGCCCTTTTTCTCTTTCGTATAATCTTTTCTATAATGCAGACATCTGTAATCTCATCAACTTTCTGTAATTCTGGCTCATAAAATACACCCTGTATGACTTCTCCCAGCTGATCTTCTATCGTATATACAGGAGGATATCTAGCTTTTTGCTCACGAATCACAAAAACTTCATCACTCCAATTGGGAGTGTAACCCTTCTCAAAAGTCTTTTTGACTTTGCTTATGCGTACCTTGTCACCAGGGACCAGTTTAAATTGTAAACTATACTTACATTTCCTGAAAAGCTTTTCAACAATTTCAGCCTTATTCTCAACATCAATGGGAGCAACACCTATGGTCCTATGCCTAGTCGAGTTGTAAGAGCTTAGCAGGTGGGGTAGAATGTTTAGGTACTTGTATGTATTATTTTGAGTAAAATGACGCCACATTCTTTCCTTTAGAGTTCTATTGAACCACTCAACAATGCTAGCCTTAGTTTCACTAGCAGTTATGAAAAAACTAATGCCAAGTTTCTTTAATAAGGCCTGGAAGGCTTTGTTTGTGAACTCTGTACCAGCATCAGTCTGTATTTTTTGTGGCTTTCTGCGAGATTTCAAAATTGTTTGAAAGGCATGCAAAATAGATGATGTATTTTTATTTTTCAAGGGTACAGACCATGCAAATTTTGACAGGACATCTATACAATTTAAAAGGAATTTGTATCCATTATTATGCCTGGTGAGTGAACTGAGGTCTGCAAGATCCATTTGCCACTGCTCATCAATATCAGTAACAAGAACATTATTCCTGGGGTAATGGCGCCTAGCATACTTGTGTACAGTATATGTTGGCTGTTTCTGTAACCATTCCTTAACAGAATGCAGAGTGACCCTTGGATTACTAGATTTTGCCTGTCGTAACAGGTTCTGAACACTACAATACCCTGTACTTGGGTTGAAGTATATGCTTTCAAAGAGCTTGTCCATTTTTTCAAGCATGCTGCTGTCAAACTTTTATTTATACATCTGCAAGATTGAATCTGACACTTTTTGTACTAGTTTTAGGTTTTTTGGTGAACAGGTTCTCCAAATATCTCGTCAACAATTTCAATAGTCAGTATTGTTAGTATAGCCAATAGAGCCACACAATACCATATCTCAGTAAAAACTGTTTTCCCATTATGCCTTTCCAGGCAAGCTAGAAAATGTTCAATAGTGTGTTTAGCATCCATGTTTTTTTCATTTTAGAGAGCCAGCCAACTTTTATAGCACCCAATCAATTTTCAAAGAGAGCCAGTTGTTGTTTATTTACCTAAACCTTATTGATTGAAAACCTTCCCACTACATGAAACATTTTATGTAGATGAAAAGATGGTTAAGTCTGGCATGTTTTTCCACTAGTGAAAGTAGCAAAGAGATCAAATTGAAAGAGCAGTGAGGTACAGTATTAGAAGCTGAAGTGATTCACATGCTCAATGTTGTGAATCAAGGCTAGCTAAAAAGCAAGAAATACTTTTATACACAGATAGTTGAGAAAATGACTCATAAGGTGACTTCTTGTCTAAAGAAAAGTGACGTAAGCAAGAAAGTTTTTATATGTGCATTTTGATTAAATTTGACCTGAAAGACAGATCAAAAAGTGAGATAAGAAAAAACCAGAAAAAACCAGTTTATTTCCGTATGAATCATCAGAAAAAGTGAGAAAGATGTGACATTTGATGGAATAGATCAGTAGGTTTTGCCATTCCACTAAGCCTACAGTAATCCTTCCCATAAGAGTATAAAAGCAAAAAAAATTTGAGGAAAGCTCATTTGTGATTTTTATCAAGTTAAAGAAAGGTCAGTTCATTACTATGGAGACTGAAAATTTTTTATGTGTGGATTGTGGTAAAGCTTACAAAGAATTGAGATACTTGAATGAACATGCTTATGTTGTTCATAAGGGGTGGAGATACAAATGCCCCTGATGTGCCTCTTTACTTACACAAGTGAAAGGTTTGACCAAACATTGGAAACAACAACGTGGTGACTTGAATTGCTTATATTGTGGAAGAAATTTTACCAATCAACGAGAATTATTCACCCCAAGTCACAGTGGTAGCTGCCTATTGATCAAGCCAGAAGATAGCAGCTCAATGGAAATTGATCATGAAAAACCTAGCACAAGTGGCCAAGATATGATTCCAGAAGATCCAGCATCACCAGTGGATTTAGATGAATATCCAGAAGTAACTCACGAAGTAGTCAAAAGTTATTGGCGCCTAATTTGAACCAACAGGTCAAATTCTAATATACTGGACCATACTTACAATTACTGATGGATTACAGTCAATGGCGACTTACAAAGTATACTAGAAGACATCTACAAATCCGAAAAGGAATGCTTCAGAATTGATGGAGCAATTGGTTGCCTGCTAAAGAATCGAGAGACAGGTGAGCTTAAATATTGGTATGCCTGCCATAATAACTTTACCTCATTTGATCAACCTGTTTTGATAAGAAATATTGAAGATTTACAAAATTTGACTGAAACTGTGAAAAACATTGATTTTGAAGAAAAATTTACACATCCAGACACAAAGTGGGCACTTTTCCTCATCACTAATGTGGAATTTTATGTCATGTCCCAAAAAAGCTTTGTTGCAGGGTGTAAAGATTTTCGCTTACCTGAACCCCTGGTCTATCAGACTCATAATCTTATTGGTATGACCCAAGATGGCCAAAGACATAAATTTAAGGATAATCTTTGTTTTTTTCAGTGTCTAGCCCAAGGAATTTTTGGCAGCTTTGAAGACAAAAGCCATGTTTTTTAACTTTTTGTAAAGTATTGCCTAAAGGAGAATATCCCGTCAGTTGTTGATACTTTTCTTGGTGTTCCATACACAGATTTGGAAATGATTGAGAAATTATTCCATGTTGATATACAGGTCTACCACTTTGACCTTACTAAAAATATGGCCCTTTGTTGGAGAAATGTTATTCAAAAGTATGAAAAACTCATAAACTTGGATGTTTCATTTGATGACAGTGGGCGTGCCCACTATAGTTATATTATCAATATAGATCAATACGCAAAATGATATTTTTGTCTTTTTTGTAGTCGTCCCTTCAGAAAACGTGAAAAACTCAATGAGCATACAAAAAACCATTGCCACGAGGGTAAAACAATCCATAAATTCCCTGGTGGTGTATATGCAGTGAAAAAATTGATTTTTGAACAGTTAGAAGAGTTGGAAATTATTGTTGATAAAGCACAGAGATATCGCCCATTTTATGCAGTATATGATTTTGAAGCAATCCTTGTCGAAAAACCTCAACAAAATTCTGAAAAATTAGGTTTTGTGGCTCAACATCAGCCAGTTTCTTGCGCCATTGCCACCAATATTCCTGATTTTAACCCCATTTGTATTGTTGAAGAAGATCCTGATACTTTGGTGCAAAAAATGCTAGCACAACTAGAACTGATTAGTGTCAGACAAAATGAAATTCTGTCCAAACAATATGCAACCATCTTCCAGCATTTGGATGGTTTGATAGAAAGCTGCAAGGCTTATAATCAAGAATTTTATGATAGGAAGAAAGATCATAGGCGGGAAAAGGGTTACCTCAATACCATTATTGCCATCAAAAATTGTCTTGTGAGGTTTTGCTCCCAGCTCACTTGCCTCGGTTTTAATTCAGGGAAATATGATATTAACCTCATTAAAAGAAATATTTTTCCAAAACTTGTCCAGCAAGGTCGAGTGAATGGGGAGGGGCCTTGGCCAAAAGCTATCTTAAGGAATGGCGCCTATTTGTGCCTTTCTACAGAAAATCTTAAATTTTTTGACATATCCGTATACTTAGCCCCTGGTTTTAGTTTAGACACCTTTATGAAGGCTTATGGGGCATCCCTCAGCAAAGCCAAATTCCCCTACGAGTATTTGGATGCCTTTGAAAAGCTTTATGAAAAATCACTGCCACCCCCAGAAGCATTTTACAGTTCTTTGAGGAAAGAATCAATTTCTGACGAGGACTATCAACTATGTCAAAAGTACTGGAGAGAGAATGGAATGGAAAACGTGAAAGATTTTTTAATTTTCTACAATCTTCGGGATGTTGTGCCTTTTCTAGAAGCAGTCACAGTCATGGCCAATCTTTACTGGGAACAATTTGGAATTGATATCTTCAGGGAAGCAATGTCTTTGCCAGGGGTCACTGAAAGATACCTCTTTAAAAGCATTCCAGACACCCACTTTGCCCTGTTTTCCGAAAAATCAAAAGACCTATACTATTCCTTAAAATCCAGTATGAGGGGTAGTCTGGCAATGGTGATGACCCGTCTGGCAATTAAAGACAAGACATTCATTCGGAAAAATGATCATAAATTAGTAAAATCAATAATTTAGCTCGATTTTAATGCCATCTACCTCTGGGCGCAGTCCATGCCCATACCCACGGGATTTTTTGATCACTGGATGCCCCATGGAAATGATTTTCATAAAGTAAACAGTTCCAAAAAAGTGTCTGTTGAATGGTTGGAAAAAATGAGTTGGGAAAGTGGCCATTTCATTCAACATCTCGGAAATGGCAAAGAAAAGTGTGTATGCCCGAGGCATTTGCCTGTTGATGGGTATTGCCCAACCATAAATACCATTTATGAATTTTACGGCTGCTACTGGCATTGCCATAACTGTTCCTTCAGCAAGGCAAATACACGAAAAGATAGTAATGAAGAGCATAGCAAAAGATTGGAAAAAGAAGCATTTATAAAATCATTAGGCCATAACTTGGTCACTATCTGGGAGTGCCGGTGGGATGACCAGCGCCAGAGTTATGTTAAAGACAGAGCCAAATCATGTCCTTTTTTCGAAACTTTCACTTTCAAAAATATGTTGATAAAAAGCAAATGGAAAGATCGATTTTGGATGGTTCCATTTTTGGATTTGTAAAAGTTGATATTTCAACTCCGGACCATCTAAAGGGAAAATATGCCGATTTTCCTCCAATTATAAAACATGCAGAAGTGGGCAAAGATGATGCGGGTGACTTCATGAAGGACTATGCTGAAAAAACCAATCAGTTAAGGCAACCAAGAAAAAATCTTATAAGCAGTTATTTTGGAAAAGACATCATGCTCTCCACGCCCATGGTCCAGTTTTTGGTCAAGCATGGATTGGTATTGGAAAAAATCCATGAAGTAATTCAATTTGATAAGTCTACCCCCTTTGAAGTCTTTCGTAATAAGGTTACAAGGCACAGAAGTGAAGGAGATACCAATCCCGAGCTGGCAATGATCGCTGATACTTTTAAATTGCTTGGTAATATGTTATATGGAAAAACTTTAACAAACAAGGAAAGCCATATGGACGTTATCTACACTGATTATGAGAGGGCTGCTGAACGTGGTTTAAGTCCCTACATCAAGAAGATAAAGTGTATTACAGAAAATTGCTATGAAGCACATATGAAGAAAAAGGAAATTGTTTTGGATCTACCAATTGTTGTTGGACTTTCAGTTTACGATTGGGCGAAAATACGAATGCTAGAATTTTTTTACGATGTCTTGCAAAAGTATTTCGACCCTTCGGACTATCAGTGTATGGGAACAGACACTGATAGCATCTACCTCGCAATATCTGCTGAAAGTCTTTTGGATATTGTAAAACCAGAACTGAAAGAAGAATTTTTGAGCTAAATCTACCCAAATCGGTTTGTGGTAAGTCCCGAACAAAAACGAACCCCAGGATTACTAAAAGTGGTATGGCGTGAAACAGCCATGTGCTGTTTGTCCGCCAAAACGTACATTGGGATAGGGGTGGAAGAGAAAAAGACAAGTTGTAAGGGTCTAATGAAAAAAATTAATGATCTCACATTCGACAAATATGCTTCAGTTCTGGAGACCAAGGAACCCTGGAATGGTGAAAATATTGGGTTCAGGTTGCAGGGAGACAGTAAAATATGGACATACATGCAACAGAAGCAGGGTCTCCCTTTCCTTTACATAAAAAGGAAGGTGTTGGATGATGGTGTAACAACTGTGCCATTGGACTTATAAATATATTTATTCATTTTTTTTTATTATTCCCATTTTTTATTCACATATATTTTGCTATATCATTTTTTTTGCCCCTACAATGTAGGAGTCATTATTTTTTTACATATTTATTTATCATTTTTATGTGTTTGTGTTCGTCTTGCTTTTGCTAAGCAGGAGTAGTGCTTCTACAGGGTACTAGGTGCATGGTGAGGAGCCAATGACGGCCTAGGGTCAGGTAGAAGCCAGCAGTGCAATGGCACTAGGTGCCTGGTGAGGAGCCAATGACGGCCTAGGGTTGGGCACTGCGAGTCATACTATGTATGGCGGGTATATCCTATAAAAGGGGTATACTTGGTGTCACATATGTACTTGCCTCCCCGCGGCTGGCGCTGGGACTGATCCTGTGATCATTGCGAATGAGTACACAATTTCTGTTGATATATCACATGATTTATTGCTCATATCGATTGTTTATTCCATTTAGGCTAGCTATATAAAGCTTGAAGTGGCAGCTTCAGCTTTATTAGCTAGGCGAACTTCCCTCCCCCCCAACAGGCGCGGCGACGGTGGCAGCGGCGGTGGCAGGCAGCGGCGGCAATGCATAATAACAAATAACATAGCCCACACTAAATTTAGGCTTTTGTGCTAAATGGATCATGTTGGGTACCAATGGATAGATCACATTGAACTGATTCCGAAAAGTACCGTATATGTTACATTATTTCGAGTTTTGACGGAGATGTGGGTGGGCCAAGTTGGCAACTTTTTTCTTTCTACACCAGGTGTGACGTCATGCTTTTTTCCAGCCGGAAAAATGACGTCATAGTAGTCGGCGGAAGGTCGGCTATGTTTTGTGTGTCGGGGAGGTTGTGATTTTTTTTCCAAGTCCAACGCCTATCTTTTGCATGGGCCGGGGAGCTTTTGGCGCTCGAGCCCCCCCCCCCCCTCTATACTACTATCCTGACTGCAGAAGGGCTTATTGGATGACACTGGAGCTGTTCGATCACCGGCTAAAATCTTGGTACGTCTGAACATTCGAACCAGGGCTCAACAAAAGTGGCAAAAGTCCCGTTTCTCCAAGTGTCCCGTTACTCCAAGTAGTCATCTATGTTGCGTAAGTGGCTCGTATACCCTCGGCTAACCCTTCAACGATTCACGATCCGCGGATGAATCCTATTGGTAGTTACGAGACATGTTTTTGAGGGGGATTTTCTGGGGGTTCTGATCTCGGGCAGAAACCTGGTTAGCGATTGTGTCCCGTTTCTCCAAGTGTCCCGTTACTCCAAGTAATGCTATAAATCTCTTTACCCCAAGTAATGCTTTTGCAAAAAATGGTGTCCCGTTACTCCGACAGTGCAGTATGATTCGTATAAAATTTTCCGTACGCACTTCAAAACTTAAACATAACAACTCAAACCGTAAGCAAAATACAGAAAAAGAAAGAAAAATAAATACAAAGAAAAGTATGAGACAAAGAAAGAACAGCATAAACATAAGTCAAAACATAAACAGCAGAAAACAAAAGAAAAATAAATACAAGGAGAAATAGTCAAAATAGAAAAAGGTACTAAATAAAGAAAATAAGGAAAGCTGAAGAGAAAAATATAGCATAGTCTCGGCTGATCCCAAGCATAGTCTCGGCTGATCTAATCGGAATTGCAACTTTTTCTGAAAATTTCTGTTCAAAGAAATTTGCCAAACATAACAGAATAACATCAAATTCAAGAAAAATTTATAGAAAATATATTTCTTTGCACGGAAACTTACAAAGCAAATTGAAAAGCCTAAAAATTTTTAAGATTTGCATGATTATTGCGAAATTTCATGTCAATAGCTTGAAGTTTTTTGAAAGAAAGTTGAATTTGTTCGATTAGCAATAAGAATGCATGCTGAGGAACATTCAAAACGAAGTTTTAGAGCATTATAATCATTTTTGGCTGGACTCTAAGCACAGTTTCAGAAGTGGCGTTATTTTCTGAAAATTCCAAGAAAATAAGAACAGGGGTAAAATTTTCAAAATTATGGTAAGGGTCTCGAAATAAGAAGGGGATAGCCGAATAGTAGGTGAAGGCCCTCCACTCATCCCCATCTTACATGTACGCTCGATTTACCAAAAAATACACCATGCCATTAGAAGAAAATAAACCCAAAAACATTGACGCACAGGGATAATCATTTTGCATGTAATGAAGGTATTTCCTTGCATCCTATCACCCTGCGTCCTAATATTCCTGGGTCTGCGTGGTAATGTTCTTGCGCCCTAATGTCCCTGAAGGGTCATTTATACTTGCCTTTTCCGACAGAACGGAATGGAACGGATCGTCAACAGCTTGAACTGTTCAGCCTGAAAATCTACTTTCGGTCGGGAAGGATAACTGCAATATAGCAAAATAGTGGAAAACGACCGAAGGTAACCTCCAACCGAACTGCATGGAACGAAAATTTCGCTTTTGTTCGGTTACTTGTCGATTTCATTTCGTTCCGTTACGTCTGAAAAGGCATGTATAAATGACCCTTGAGTCCCAACGTCTGTGTCCTAATCTTTGACATTTTAAGGCATAGCGCCGGATATACACCTTTGATTCAGATGGGACAGTGTCCACTATTTTCATGGACTTCGAGTGAAGGACTTTTAAGTCTAATAAAGTAATTTTAATGATGAAACCAAGTTGGTAGAGGAAATTTTCACTCGTTCAGTTTGGCGCTCCTGGACGAGAGACTTTTTTCATTGACTACAGTAATAAGTCTACCAGTTTTTCCGTGCTGAAATTATTTTCATGGGATTGCGGACTGACTATTTGGGTTGAATATTCCATGGTAAAATGTGATTTTGGCTGGTTATTGTCATTTTTTAATTTACAAGCATAAAAACAGGCGAAAGCTTTAACTTTCTAAGAATATTTTTTTCTGCAGTCGCATTCAATTTTCAGCTCAACATCAAACTCTGTACAACTATGGACACACCGAATACAATCTTATTCTACTTTTGTATCATATTCGGGGCTATTGGCGTTTTACTCAACGGCGTTTTTTTAATCATAAACTTTCTAAATCAGAATTTCAAACTGGAATACTGCTATTTCGTTTATAGTGTATTGATAGCCAATCTCGGTTATACATTAATCGAAACCACGTTTCAAATATATTCCAACATGATGGTGCCGTCGAACCTTGTTTACAGCACCGTTTGCCGAATTTCGGGATTTTTGTACACTATTGTGGGAATCGCCAGTGTTATAAGCCAAGCTGGTTTATCCTACCATAGATACGTTTGGCTGCTGAAAAGAAATTTTTGTATGAAATATTTTACAAGGAAGCAGTGCATCTGTTATGTGATTCTAATCTACGTCGTCACGACCATCATCTCCTGCGTATATTTTCTTCTTGGCGATTACGGTAAGCATGCTGGACTGTGTTTTATTGCATTCCAAAACATCCCGCTGTGGCACTTTATGGTTCTAAATTTGGTGCCCATCAGCATTTGTTATTCGGTTAATATTTTTTGCGCTTATAAAGTTTATCTATTTATTCGATGCCATACAAACGACAGAACCAGAACTATACCGTCGAAAATTGTCGAAGGCAGATTGATCGTCAACTTGATTATTTTAGAGACCTCCATTCAACTTGCCTTGGAACTGCCAGTTTCGTTATCAATTATAGCTAAGTTATTAGGCGTCGAAATTTCGGACATAGTTTATGCCATAGTATACTGTTTATTTATGCTGCACACTATCAGCGATCCTTTGATATTGATCGCCATTCTAAAACCTTACAGAATATATGCGGTGCGACTGCTGGCCAGATTAATCACTATGGGCGACCAACAAGAAACTGTGACTGTTGTCAACCCGAGACAGACTACAACTCTGTGATTTTCCTCATTTCGAATTAATACTGATTGCAAAGATTCTGTATGTGTTTGTAGACATAAATATTTTTATCATTATTTATGTCTATAATTTCCAATTGATGTTATTCTAGATTGTCCGTCGATCCAATCACCATGCCAGTTTAGCCACTGTATCGATTCAGCCCCTACATTATTCATCATTCGTACACTTCTATTAGACCTTGGGTGACTCAGCCGATGGGTTATTGTTCATCGAGATATCTACAACATATTCGATTGGCCAGTTATTTGGATCTATTATTTGCAGAAAATTTTTTAGTATGACTGAAAAAATGAGATATACATACAGGAAAAATGTGTAGACGGTAAACTGAGACTCGACCCGGATTCACAAATTACTAGATGCGCCGAGAAAGTGCATTTCATAGACTAAAGCTCGTGTTCGTATTTAAGCAGTGATGAATTCCGCCGGCAAACTCGCGATTTTCACCCAACAAAAACGGATTAGCATTCCAAAACTCATCTTGTTCACAGTAAAATCGATCGATTTCAAAGCACAAGCTTGTGTTTTGGCACAAAAATAATTTACTTTCACAAAAAGGCATAACGTTTATTTTCTTGGACAAATCATGTTATTTCAATGAAACATTCATTATTCAGATAACTCAAATATTTCCACGTGTACAAAATAATAATTGTTGGCGGGGGGGGGGTCAAATTCAAATTTTATTCTGTTCAAGAAGGCTTAGAACTCAGTCAAAATTGATAAAAATGCTTAGAGCTTAATTTTCAGTCGTTTCTTAGCATGCCTTCTAATTTTTAACTAAAAAAATTGTACTATATTTCAAAAAAAGTTCATTTTCACACAAATATCCTCAAACGCATTCAAGTTCCTTAAATTTCTAGGCCTTTGAACAGTTTTACTATCCAGTGCACAACACGGTGGTTTTCACTTAACTTTTAGGTGATTCTGCGATATTTTGCCAAGTTTGGGAAATTTTTTGAAAGGTCAAATATTTTTTAACAAAGTAGCGATTATGGTCGTATATGGATAGATATTTAGCCGAAAACGTGCAGTGGCTGAAAAAGACTTTGAAAGCTGGTACTCCAACGGGATAAAATTAATGGCTGTATAGGGACAGTGGCTGAAACGCAACGGAGGCTAAAATGGCTATGGGCCAACGACTAGAAGAGATAACATGCTCGTTTCAGCTTGCAGCAAAAAATCACAAAATTGTGCGTTTTCCAAATCATTGATGTCACTTCACATGATTTTAAACAAAAAAGTGCAAAGAAAAAAGGAAAAAGCATTGTAATATAATTTCCAGAGATAATAAAACTCCACCAAACAGGGACAATAATTTTAGTGTTCGAAAGATTGAAATGGCTCATTTCAATCAAGCTAGTGGGAGCTTCAACAATATCATACAGAAAATTAACGAGGAAGCGTTTTCCGGTGATGTGTTTTCTAAACGAGATTATGGTTCAAAAGTATATCCCGGATGTTTTCATAGATTTTTATCATGCAGAGCATATATAGATATTAGATGTCGTATGGACATGAGGTTCGATGTTATGCTTCCAAACACCGAGTTCTTGCGTTAAACATAAAAATTAGTCACTTGTAAAAACGTCATTTCTCAAAATTTTATCGCATGTCGCAGTGGAACAAAAAGTAAAAAAAACAACTGGATCAACCGTTTGAAGATTACACAAAAATACTATCGTTTAAAAAAATTTCATGAAAAATTGTACAAAAATGATATGTAAAACTGGGGTATGCTTTACAAGCGTTAGGATTGTTCAGAGGATTTTCATCATGTAGTTATGAATTTTCGCATCCAGTTAGGCACATGGATGGGGCATGTTATGGTGAAGCAGGGTTCTATTTCATTCTACCAACTTCGAGTTGTGGTGTTGAAGGTGAAAAATTAACAAAAGTAAAAATTTAATTTTTTTGACTTTTTTTGTAGGCTCTATTAGAAGTAACACTCGAAGAGACGTTTGCCTATTTGTTTCCAAAAGCCTGTTCAATCTTTTATTGATTAAAAAAAGCCGGACTTGAAAATCTTCAAAATTGGGAAGAACATGCGTGATAATATGGAATTATTCACACATGCGAACTTTGAACATTTTACACCGCGATAGCTTAATGAAAAAACGACTTTTGTGCAAAATTCTTATCAGATTGGAAATCACCATAAAGTTTTGCTGAAAACTGTTCAAATGCAATGTTATTTGCTTCACACTTTTATTATTTAGAATCATTTATGAAGAATCGGTTGTAATGTTGATCCATTGGTTACTGTGATGGTTGATGTTACGGGCTTTTTCATAAACAAATTGGGTTGAGGCCGGAGAATTCATCCTTTCTGACTGGTCTGTTGACCGACGTAACGAGAGATTTTTATATCAACTGGAGATTGACCAGGAAGAATGGGTTCCACGGTTTGGCCCTAACGCTTCTCTGCGCCTGCATCTAACTCAGAACGGAAAGTAGACAGGAACAGAAAACCTGCCTACAAAAAAAGGCCTCACCGAAATCGGCAGCCAGACAGAGTAACGCAAAGAAGACGAAAATGAGACGATCTCCTTTCGAACCGTTCATCTACAAAACTCATTCTTCCAGTCGCCCCTTCCAAAAGTTTAACGTTTCTACAACATGATACAGAGGGGCGACCGATGAAAAAACGGTCTATTCCCAAGTGATCGATTCCCAACAGAGCGATTCTCGATTGTGCCATTACCATCTGAGCGATTCCCAATTGAGCGAATTTCTAAATGAGCGAATTCTCAGTTGAGCGATTCCCATGTGAGCGAATTCCCAATTGAGCGATTCCCATGTGGGCGAATTCTCAATTAGGCGATCGCAAACGAGCAACAGAGAACGCAATCACATTTTCTTCACATTTTCCTTCTTCACCTTATCTTTTTCTTTGTATATATTTATTTTTTATTTCGTCCTGTGTGTTGCAATTATGTTTTCGTTCATGTATGTTTTTGCACTTTTATCTTTCGTCTCTGCTTTCTTTCATTTTCTTTTTTCTTGCCATCTACTTTCATCTTTTTTTCTCATGAAAAAATACATTTCAAGTTGTCATTTTTAATAAGCATTGTCTCCCATGTAATTGTTATACAATACGGCACGCTCTATTTCCTATTTTATTTTATCCTTTGTGATTTTTTCTTCATTCTTATCTACTTTTCATCTTAGTTTTTTGCTCTTACCCCTTTATCTTTATCTTTTTCTATTCTCCCGATTCTTTCTTTTTTTTGTTCTTTTTCACATTATTTTTTTCTTCCTTGCTGTTTTCTCTATCTTGCTTCTTCTTTCTTGTCACTCTAATGCTTTTAAATTTATTTTCACATATTCGTAACGTCTCCATTTTTGTTGGCGTTTCCTTTCTCTTGATCTTTTCTTTCTTCCTGCATTCTCTTGTCTATATTTTTTATGAAGATTTTCATACTTACAACGATGAAAGACTCAAGCATGCCGAAATGTTCAAGACTTATACGGGAGACTACGGTTATCTAAAATGACAACTTGTAATGTATTGTATCATGAGCAAAAAAAGAAAAAAAGAAAACAAACAGGAAGGAGTAAAATGAAAGAAAGCACAGACAAAAGATAAAAACGTAAAAACATACATAAACGAAAACATAAAAACATACTTACACGAAAACATGAGCAATACACACAGAAAACGAAAGAAAAAAGAAATACGTACAAAGAAAAATACAAAGTAAAGAAGGAAATTTTGAAGAAAGTGTTATTACATTCTCGATCACTCTTTTGGAATCGCTCAATTGATAATCCGCTCCCTTGGGAATTCGCTATATTGGGAATCTCTCACATGGGAGTCACTTAATTGAGAATTCGCTCATTTGGGAATTCGCTCAATCGGGAATTGCTCACATGGGAATACCCCTGAAAAAACTAACATTATGCTGAATGAGAAAGAGATGAAAACAAAAATAATTCACAAAAATCTACTTCCAATGTTTCAGTTAACGAGCAAAAAAACTATGTTCAATGGTCAAGTCCGGAGTAGCTGAACGGTTAACTCAAGCGTAGGTTCGTTCAATAAGATTTGCTTGTCGATAACTTGTTCTCCAGGTGTCAAGAAGCATCGAAGCTCGTGCTATGTTTCTAAATATTTATTTTACAGGAATCATTTCATAGGGTTTTTCATTCAATTTGATATAGCATTCAGTGCTCTGTGTGCTTTCATCTTATTTGTAATTCTATAGCTGACACATGTTCTCATAATTCTACAGAATAGATGACACAATTTTTACGTGGAAGATGAAATATGCAAAAACATTTCAGTGTGATTCTAAATTTTATCACGATCACTGTCATCTATGACAAGTGATAATTCGAACTACTACAATAATTGGTTATTGTTGGATAATCAAAGTGTCCACTAATAGGCAAGAGGATAACATTTCTACGTTTTAAGCAGAAACTTACTTCTGTGCAGGTAAAAGAATCCCTCTGGGTCATATGTTTAAGGATAGACGGTGCTTAAGAATATTCGATAGTTTTGCATAACAAGTCTGATTTTACATGTCAGGTGATGATAGTGGATCATAGTGTACTGTAGACTGGACGATTTGGTGTAATACTGTACTCGTACGTGTAAGGTATACCGTATCGCTGTAATGCAATTGCATACAATATTGTATTTTTTAGGTGTATCTTCAGATTTCAGACAGAAAACGGATTTTTGTATTATTTTTTCCAATCAGTTATTCCTCATCTTGTGTTTTCTTCTTTCTGGTACACCTCACGTTTTAGAATCCAGCATCAAATTTCATTTTGGGGAAAATGTTTTAATCCGACGGAAAATTGTAGAGACATTCTGTCTACCCCTAAGATACCCGGCCTATACTATTTATTATCATTGGCAGGTGTGTTAATTATTTCTATGGTCTCTTTGGTCAGCTCATGTAGAAAATTTATTTGTCAAAATCCGTTGGGGCGTGCGTGCCCCAGCAGTGGAATTCACAATATCATTAAAAGCGAGATTCACTGTTTCCACACTGGAAACTTTGGTTACCAGTCCTTGAGTGGTTGTACTGTGAGACTGCGATCGGCCACGTGTTTGATCTGTTCCAGGAATTGGAGATGTCTTCAGAAGTATCTCCGTTGGGTGGGAAGAGAAGTATTGGACTTTTTGGGTTTCCAAAATACATTTTATGAAAACAAATAAAATCATAACGGACTTTTGTCCACTTTTCTGCTCTAATATTTGGAAGCAACATTTTTAGTAGCTCCAAAACGCAATTTATTTCTTATCTTATCTCAACTTTGTCGGTCTAATAAGCAAACAAAAGTTATCACCGCCTCGCCAAAATGCCTGAGAACTTTATGGCACGATAGCAAAAAATTTTACTTGCAATGATACCTTTACCTTGAAAAATGAAAAAACGACTAAGGTTATTTTCAATATTTTACTGCAAAATTATAGATGCTTTATCAAGACTTTGTTTTTCTGTGAATTGCCGGTGCCATCTAGAGTTTGTTTGTATTTGCCAAACCTGCAAGCGTACGTAATAAAAGTACCAGGTGATGATCGAAAAAACTTTCGTGCTTTGAAAATCTCTATGATAATATTTCGAGAATGAACTTTTTCCTTTTATAAGGTTCTAAGTAAAGAATGTAGGATCAGTTGATGTAATCCGTGTCCGAAGCTAGCAGTGCCTCCAGAATTATTCGCACATGGCTTTTACATTTTTAGGACGCCGCTGAATATCTGTTGTAGAAGTTTTCAGTCTCATACAGTCTGTGGTTAGCAAACCATTGACCTCCGATTTGACAAAAATTGCACTAAAATAGTGTGGAAATTTTATTCTGGGACATGTTCATGAAACAGTAAACCAGGAAAGTTGATGAAGTTTCGAAACTTTAGATCTTCATATCGTATTTAATACCAGTCGTCTGAACAAATGAGGCATAACATTCTTCTAGCTTATTTTTTTTAAACAACCTGCATAATGGACACCTTTTCTTCTCGATTTGACTCTAACAGTTAGGCGAACAATTTGAGAAAAAGATTTTGGCGTACGATGCAGGTTTATTGATTTCTACGGATTATTTTGCTTTCTGAGGCACATTGGAAAATGAATTGACCATAGAACGATTCTACAGTTTCTCGCCGATTAGACATGATTTAATTTTCACTGAAAAATGCTGTTGTAAGCTAGGGGCTGTAGAATTCAGAGTTTTGGACAAAAGTATCCCTTATATAGTATGTCCAAATCGCGCGTCCGAAAAACAATGCTCGATGACGGGCTCTAACCCTCTACCTTCTCATACGAGGCACACGTACTATTAAACTGCACCAGCTAGCCACAGGTATAATTCGGAATTTGTAATTGTAGTAGTGGTGACGTGTACTGGGCAAGCATGTGTGATAAACAGCTAGGCGGGGCCGTCGTACAGTCAATAATGTCATACGGCCAGGTCCAGGTGTCTGGCGCAACCGAAAAATAGTGCTCGGTAAGCGGCTCGAACCCTTATACCTTCTGCATAGAAGGCAGATGCGCTACCAACTGTCCTAACCCGTCCTTGTGAATTTTTCGCAAATCGTGGTTGAGGAGGGAATGCATGGGGTAGGCTGCATGTTAAAGAGCTATATGCGCTGCTGCAACGATAAGAGAGAGTAGGATCTTACATAGGATGACAATTCATTGGTAGCCTCGCATGTAATCATTGCAGAGTTAAGGGCCTACTATACTTCGCCGTACGGTGCCATACGGCACCACATTGAGCTGCTATACTTCCCGGCACGGCGCCTGATGAGTGGCTGCTATACTTCACGCCGTACGGCCCCTGATGGCTATTTTGACAATGTCAAAGTTTTTCATACGACGGCATGCAGCAGCAATGCTTTGATATATCTCGAGTGAGTCGATAATGTTTCTATTGTTTGTTTACTCATAAAAGTAGGTAGATGCTACCTTGAGGTAGAAATTACCTGTTTTTATGAGCAGCGATGTGGGTAGATGACTATCTGTGATTAAAATCTACCATCAGGTAGGTTTTTCGTTCACACTTCTACCTGCTTGTAGGTGCAGACGTGAGCAGAAGTGAAATTCTTCTTCCAAGTAATATAAAATCTACCAGAAGGTAGACCTAGCTGAAGGTTGTTTTCATAAATTATTTTTACTAATTTTATTATTGTGACATAATACTTAAGTACTTTGGATGGACTATGGATTAATAATATTTTGAAGAATATTTAGAATCTGAGAAGTTTTATCAATCAGCACGAATTGATTAAATTTTGACTACACACGACTCGAACAATCACATAGATTGAATAAACAGTTTTGTTCACAATTTTGAATATAATGCAATATATTTCAGGCTTGGATGGAACAGTAGCTGCTATACTTCATGCCTTACGGTGCCGTACTACGGCTTAGTATAGCAGGCTCTTTAGCGAAACTCAATTGATAAAATCGAGCAAAATAATATACTAGAATATGGAATACAAAGAACAACTAGTACGTAGAATTATAAATCTCGTTTCCCAGGATGTGAGTAAAGGTCAGGCTCGATCCGAAACTCGAAGTCAGGATCTAGCGGCTAAACATCCGCATGCTCTAACCAACTGAGCCCACCAGGCAACGAGTTTTGCAGCAATAATCGTGATTTCTTGTTTGGCCGATCACAACATGTGGACCCCATAACTTTAGCCGGTCTCTAGCGATTCAATCACCATTCAATTCAGCCGCTACTGCGTTTATTCAGCCACCTGAGTTGATTCAGCCACCTGTTTTGATTCAGCCATCAGGCTTTTACATGGAGTGTTGATTGAGCTACTGGGGTGATTCAGCCACCGCGGCATTTAAGCCAATGTCTAAATTCAGCCCCTTCTTTTTTCTTCATGGGGATAAATTTTCCATTTTTACTCAACTATTGACATATTTTTTCAAAATTTTTTATGTTGAACGTGGAATTCAAATGTTTTTGACTGGCCCACCTACATGGAGTGCCTTCTCGTATCTTCTAAAAAGACAAAGACTTTAAGGAAACTCCTGTTGTACTTACTTTCATTAGGAAACGTTTTATGTTTTGCTGATGTCAGAAAGATAGCGTACATTACAACAGAATTAGTGTATGATAGAGCGACATCCATGTCGAAGGTCTCTGGAAATCCAAATTTTGTACACTTGAGTAAGGTTTTTTAATTTGCAAAATCGATCTTTATAGCAATTATACTGTCACCTATATATACATTATTCAATCCAAATTGATTGAAACATGATCAGTGACTTGTTATCGTCATCTATGTACGCCACCCACAGATACGGAGTTTACTTCATTTTGTGGCTCCAAGGCGTCCTGCCCGAAAGCCAAGGCGAACAAATGGTGTCGATCACACGGTTGGGCGATCCAGATTTTCTAATTTTGTACATTTTCCCCCTGATTTCGGCCATTAACGGAAATTTGTTCATAAGAGTCGTGTTGACCACGGCTTTGGTCGACATGTTGAACAATATATTAAAATGGTAGGCGTATAGTCATGACAGTAGTTGCAGTATTCCTTTTTTCCGGATTCAGAATATGAAGATACGGCATGGATTTTCATGCACAATGTGCGCCAAAATATTCATCATCTGCTGGAGTACGAAATAAATAGGATGATCGAAAAAGGGTCAAAGAGGCCCAACAGTTGGGGTCCGTTCATGAGGCAGCCTATCCATCCATCCATCCACATGCACGCGAGGGAATGTTTTGGGTGATCTGGACCATGCATGCACAGCATGGAATTTCTGTTGGGGGTCTGCCAGGACAGGGGCTGGGATAGAAATTTTTTTCTTTCTTGATAAGAAAAGTTTCCTAGCATCCAGGCAGCAAATTCTTAAACCTATATTAGTAAAATAAGTGAAACTATCCGCTTGGTCAGCACTTTTTAAGGTTTTAATGTTTACTCCTTTGAAATCAAGTACACTTTATTCAGAAAATCGTTAAACTACATCATCTTTTTCATTCATATGATTTCTTTCTCTTCTTTTTTTTCTTCTTTATTATCCTCAATTATCTTCTTGATCAATGCTGGAGAGTAGAATCTGCTGGGGGGTCAACAAGAATCTGCTGACGGTCAATGAAAATCTGCTGGGAGTCCAGACCCCCCAACCCTCCTATGTGCATGCACATCCTTTTCGAGAAGGAGGTCCTCTACAACCAAATCAATTCGTTGAGTTTTTCCGATTTAAATTCCGATTTATTACATTGGATGCAGGTTTCAAAGATCTATCTAGCAGCGCAAAGAAAGACAATGTCCGGCTTTCAGTTCACCAGTTATTCGGGTCTGATTTCAGCTAAAAGGGGATATTTGTGCAACTGGGCCTTGACCCCATGAATGATCTGAAAGATTATGAAGAAAAATGATTTGCACATAAAAAGAGAAAGTCGTTGTAAGAATTATAATGATGCTGTGGTTCAGAGGCGGAGTTTACTTGATTCAAAAAAGTAACAGCGAGCCTTAAAAGTCCTGATCTAGCAAAACGTGCAGCATATTTCACTAATCTATGTTCAAGAATAGGTTGCTTGGACGACAGAAGCCCTTTAGCTCTTTACAGTGTATGAATGCTCAATGTTGTTTTTTGCCTCGAAATTTCATGCTCACAGCCGCAGTTTACCCTGACCTGTACACACTTACCATTGGATTGTGGGTTTTCTATCTCCATATTATCAATAAGAATTAAACACTCTCTGGTTTGTATATCGCAGATAACGAGTTGAAAAAAATAAATTTTAGAGATGCCAAACGTTTTTACAATAATGTAACATCTTCTAAATGGTCACCACAAAACTATTTGGCGAAATTTCATTTTCAGGGTATTGAGAGGCGAAAGACCTTATTGGTGGGTTCATGAAAGCTCAAATAATTCGGATCTTTTATCATTGAAACAATACGCATTGACCTGCGAAACAGGCCCAGGTAATTCAACAAGTGAAATAAAATGTTTACTCCGATTCCTCGACCCAAAGAGTCAATTGTATACAAAGTTTGTAATATTTTGGCACCAGAGTGATCGTCCCACATTGTGTTTAGGAGCGAAGCAGTGTCATATCAAAAATTACTGACCACTTCACTTTTGATATTTTGTTGATCTAATATTTCCACATTTATGTACAGGCAGTCCCAGTGGTCACGCCATGCTAACTTCGGCCATTTGGTACATCATCCTTTGGGCGTACATGAGATGTGTGGTCCTATATTCGAAAAGAAAGTGAGAAAAACAATTATGATCCTCTCAGCTATTCGGCGATGATCCTAGTTTATTTGCAGAACAACATTGACGATTAGCATATGGACTTTATATTTGACATTATTCAGTTTGGTGTCAATTTCGCGTTTGTTCATTGCTGCTCATTTCCCACATCAGGTCATTGCTGGTGGTATTTCAGGTATAAGTCATCTAAAGCCTAAGGAGTGTGTTACAGCTGCCAGCCTGTATGTCAAGCTCCTCCACAAGCCATTTCTAGTCTTTATTATGTCACTGAGAAAGTGAAGAAAAAACTCATTTTGTGACAAATCTGTAATGATTTTGCAAAATTTTCACGGTGGGATCAATCCCACATAGAAAGTGTCTGACTCGACTTCCCAATGTGAACAGAAACCGTTGGTTAATAGATGCAGAAAACTCAACATCAATCGATAGATATCTTCGTGATCTAGTCAGAAATACCACTCAAGGTGTTTTATCAGTAGTTATACAGGCCCATACAGGGGCCGATTCGTATGCACTTGGAATTCCAAGTTCCAAGTCCCAAGTCTTGGAAAATCAGTGATTTTTCCAAATTTCGGTTCGTATGGTTTTTTACTTTCCAAGTCTTTCAATTTCCAAGTTCCAAGTCCTAATTCTTGGAAAATCGGCAATTTTCCAAGTTTCAGTTCGTATGCTCAAGAAATTTCCAAGTTCCAAGGCTTGGAATTTCCAAGTGATTCTATCCAGTAAAACTGCATATTTCCAAGTGTCAGTTCGTATGCTCTGAAAATTTTCGACTGGGATTCCAAGACTTGGAAAATTTACTAGGAAAATATTGATATTTTCTCCCGGTCAAATTTCAGTTGGAAATTTGTTTCCAAGTGTGCCAGTTGCATCCTTGGCTGTTTATGTCTTTGTTTTATTATCATGGATGACACGTTTCATGAAGAGCTTCAGCAACAAACAAGGCGATATTCATCTCGAATTAATTTTTACTTGGCCCCACAACCATCAAAAGAATGGTATCGATTAAGTCCAGTTCACACTCATTTACTGATTGATAGGATTTCACCTGATTTCGACCTATGTGGTAAACGAAATGTTGATTTGTCCATCGATCAAAAAATCTTGATTGGACTGCAATGTTTGACGTCGAGTTCGTTTTACTATGTCATTGGTAATGCTCATCGTAAACATTTAACATTGCTCGGAACTTCTTTACAAAATAGTTTCCCAGAAAAATCTCCAAACATAATGTCTCTTCGTTCCTCTATCGCTTTCAAAAACGCAATTTTTTGTGCGCATTTTGTCATTTGCTTTGGCAAATTTTTAACAAGACATTTTGCCAAAAAAACAAGGTCGATTGATTTTGATACAATTAATAATAACGACTCATCCTAATACCGAATAAACAGGAAATGAGATAACTTTTTACCTACACACCTTATAAATCTCAATATTTGGTGCACTAAAAATAGCCTTATGCAAATCGGACTTGGAAATTGGACTTGGAAATTCCAAGTCCTTGGAAAGAGCACAGGAACCGATACTTGGAGACTTGGAAAAAAGACTTGGAGACTTGGAAAATTTTTAGTCATTTTCCAAGTCGGAAAAAGAAAATGACTAGGATTTTTCAATCGAGCATACGAAGCGAAACTTGAAGACTTGGAATTCCAAGTCTTCAAGTTTTTTGTTCCTATCCAAATTTGCTTTTATGTAGGCGATACGGAGGGGCGCAGGAAGTATGGTCGTTGCTTCAACGTTAAAAATTCCACATGCCCGTAGAAAGCACGGCAGGGCCAGATGAACATCAAACCGACAAACCCTCCAAATTCCACTCCAACGTTAAAAATACGCGAAGGTCGATTGAGTCGGTTAGCTAACCAATATAATCTAAAAATGCGAAAGTGGGCTTGAGGCCAGAAAATTTTAAACTAATTAACACATTCAAAACGTTTTTAAGAACTCGTATGTTGTTTTTAAAGTTGAAAATTATTTTCTCGTTGGAAAAATTTTTAGAATGTGTAAAAATTTTACAATTTTTTGTATGTAAAACCAAAAAGCTATGAAGCTGAAAATTGTTATATGTGAAACCCTATAACCGTAGTGATGTGCGTTTTTATAGTTCAGAATTATTTTCTTACTTGAAATTTTTTGAAATTTGTTAAAATTTTTACCCATTTTTCTACGTAAACTGTAAAACCCTGGAACTATAAAAATTTTTATATGTAAAACTCTAGGGTTTTAGGGATCTATGTGATTTTTATGCGTAAAACTGTAAAACCTTGGAAACTTTAATAATATTTAAATGCAAAATTATTATTGCTTTAGGGTTTTGCGCATAAAAAATCATTTAAGACAAGATTTCTGAGAGATTCTACCTTCTGCTCTATTGACCTATGATAAGCTGAAAATTATTATCTGAAAAATAGACATTTTGAGTAGTTTTACATGCTGAGTATCGCGACAGCATTTATTCCGCATAAAAAACAAAATTCGCATAGCTGCAGTACTCCGCACTTTGGAATTTTTACTTTTGTCGGCATTTTTCGGTCTGTACATGTGTATCGGAATATCACAGCTAAGAGAAGACGTGGCACTGAAGTTAAATCTTTATTGCATGCAGAAGAAATGCTCTATATGCAGGTATGAAAAACATTTTTTAATCCCTTACTTTACACTTCTTATTCCATTTTAGAGTGTCAAAACGAAAATCATTGTAAAGCGAAAAAGTCTTTGAGGGCCTTTTTGGGCACCTTCTCATAGGATGCCGGCAGAATTTTTTTCTTGATTTCTGTAGCCACTAGTATTGAGAAATTTGACACTGTACCTTAAGTAAATATAGCAACAGCAGCTAAAGCTTTACTTTTTCACTATATATTTTGTACAGAAGTCAAGCTGAAACTTGACATTTTGTTTGAGGAAATATTTTACGTTGCTCTACTCGAATTTTACCTCAAAAAAATTTTTTTGTGTTTTTATATTCATTTATTCGTAGGTGACCAAGCATCAAAGTTGCACGAATTGTCAAAAATTTCTCCACAAGTCAACGAAAGTCCCTGCAATACTTCGCCGGCCGGCGCCAGTTGCGAGCTGCTATAATCGTCCTGCGCACGCTCGCCGGTTCGGCAATTTCAACTCAATCGAAATTTTCTGAACCGGTGCTAACGTTATAAAATATGACGCAAAAAATTATTGATTGTTAGACTTGATTTTGGCTATAATTAAGAGGATTTTGATCGAAAATACGAATTTTTATATCGAAAACCTTATATTTTTTTGTTTTTTGGATGTATAAAAAAAAGAAATTCTAAAAAGTTCTCAATTTTTGCATCAAAACATTCAGAAAAATCGGAATAATACGAAATATAATAATAATAACAATCATAAATATTGAATAATTAAAGAAAATATAACTCAACTCCAACTTGCCACTTGCCGGGCAGCGCCAGCTGAAGTATAGCAGCAAACATTATGTAACCGGCACCGACCGGCACTAGAATCTCCCGGCCTCGGCCGTGGAAGTATAGCAGGATCTGTAGGAAGAACTTTTGTGGTAGCATTGAGGACCACGAGGTTCAATGATCGTTGGCAGGCCTGTGAATAAAAGAAAAGAAATCATTGCGATTTCTTTTTCTTATGTTTCTGTTCATTTTAATAATAGTGAATTATGACTTACAGAACGAAGGAAACGAAATACAAATATTTGACAAGGGCTCCGGCCGGGAAGAACAGAAACCACAACTGGTCAATTGGGCCTCACAGAATCTTCCGGCTAGCATTGTTGAGTGCATGAAAATTAACAAGAAAAAAATTTGACGTGTAACTCCTGTGTCTGAATTCAAATTCAGTTACTCTAGATTAATCCCCATAGTGAATCTATTCGCGTTTGTGTTAGAACAATTCACATGATGACGTTCGTATAATTCTACAAAATAGTTAGCTGACACAAATGACATTCTAAAATTCATCACTATTATTGTCATCTACTACAGGACACTTATTTTTTAGGTTATCATAGGTGGCGCGACAGCGTCAACCTATAATATACTTGGCCCCCAAATTTCATGTCCCCCCCCTCTAGAGCCAAAACGGTAAGAGCTAGAACCTTCGGGTTTTTTGCATAATATCGGGCGTAAGGGCAAATTATGGGGTGCCTTTTGTCATTTCGCCTCTATCTGCAAGTGGTGCTCGGTGGGGCCCCAAAAACAGGTAAAAAACGCACTTTTTTAGGCCCCCCAGTTCCACCATGCCCAGCAATCGGTGTGCCATATCCAACCTCCATACTTCGGCCTAAGCATCTTGGGGGTGTAATCTCAAATGCGAATTTCTTTTTGTTTGAAATATGGCCTCAATTCAATTATATGGTTGTCCAAAGTCCCGAAAAACGCCAAATTCCCCAATTTTGTTATATAATACTTATGGGTTCAAAAAAAATTTTTTTTGCAGCATAATGCACTACCAATTTTTTTGCAGTTTCAAATATACCTGTAGCCTTATTGGGATTATTGGGCTGCAAGAGTTTTCGACTATTGGGAATTTGATGGACATGGTCACTTTACACGAAAAATTATCCCGGGTGTAAACAAGCGTATTTCCGTGATTTTTCAGTGGAGGGAGTTTTCGACCGCGGGGAATTTAATAGACGTCCTCACTTTACACAAAAAATTATACACAGTGTAAACAAGCGTACTGCCGTAATTTTCTTGTGGAGGGGATTTTCGACCGCGAGGAATTCAATGAATGTGATCACTTTACACCGAAAATTATCCCGTGTGTAAACAAACGTATTTTCGTGATTTTTTGCTGGAAGGGGTTTTCGACCACGGGGAATTTGATGAATGCGATCACTTTACACAAGAACTTATCCCGGTTGTAAACAAACGTATTTCCGTGATTTTTTGCTGGAAGGGGTTTTCGATCACGGAGAATTTGATGAATGCGATCATCTTACAAAAAAAACTATCGCGGGTGTAAACAAGCGTATTTTCGTGATTTTTATGGAAGGGGTTTTCGACTACGGGGAATTCAATGGATGTGTCACTTTACACAAAAAAATTATTCCGAATTTAACCAAGCCTGTTTTCGTGAGTTTTTTTTGTGGGAGGGGTTTTCGACCACTGGGAATTTAATGAAAATGATCACTTTACACACTAATTCATATTGAGTGTAAACAAATGTATTTCTGCGATTTTTGAGGGAAGATGTTTCTGACCATGGGAAATTCAATGAACAGAGTCAGTTTACACGAAAAAAGTCATTTGTGTAAACAAAGGTATTTCTGCGATTTTTTGGGTTGAAGGATTCTAAACCATGAGGAATTCAATAGATATGGTCACCTTTCAGTATCTTTACAACGTTTTTTAAGTACTATGCGGTTTACACATCCTTTACTTTTGCCGGAGGTGAGAATTCGTTGCTTGAAATTTTTTTTATTGTTTTTTCGAAGTACAGATGACCAAATTTAAAACTTCAATGTGCTCCTATGAAAGTTTTCGTGCATGGTTGAGGCCCACTAAAAAGAAGTGAACTAGTTTATTAGAAAATGCCCCGATGGTGCAGAAAAAAGGAGAATATACTTGCTTCGACAGTTGCCATGGTAGAAAAAGAAGTGGACTAGATTTTTGAGAACTTGGGTCAAAGTTGGAAAAAATTCACTTCCTTTATATTGGATTTTCATTCTGTCTCGAAAAAATTTTCTATGTCTGTGAAGAAATATATTCTGCAGCATCGTGCATTTTGTCCTTCCCCTGGCATTAACTACAGCAAAACTTTTCTATATGAAAATTATATGCACATGATTTCAAATATAAGGAAATGGTAAACCAATAGCTTCCTAACTCCCGACCAATTCAA
Source organism: Romanomermis culicivorax (assembly GCA_963922205.1). Lineage (NCBI taxonomy): Eukaryota > Metazoa > Nematoda > Enoplea > Mermithida > Mermithidae > Romanomermis > Romanomermis culicivorax. The sequence continues at coordinate 97,776 of CAWUHX010000103.1, read as the reverse complement.
AACTCTTGCCTCTCACACTGGCTGAAAAATAATGAGGCAGGCATATTATAGTCATTTTCAGAACTATAAAGAAACCTGAGGCTGGTTGCACTAACCCAACATGAGGATAATTTCAACATCGGGACTAAATTGCTGATCCAGAGTTGAGCTAATCGCAATGTCCAAATTATTCTCTTCCAGTGCACAAACAATACTCACTTCAGGATTAACTAATACTGAGATTTGATTTCGCGTTTGGGAATTGCAGACATTTTAATATTTATTCGCTTTAGAGATAAGAAAATTATTCGAAAAAGTTAGTGCAACCACGAAATTGGTGTAGTCATTTGTACATGTACAAACGGCTCTTTCCCATTTAGGGATGAGATAAGGTAGAGAAAATATGCATTTTGGTGCATTTTAGAAGTTCTTAATTTCAAATTTAAAAAAAAATAACTTTAATAATCATCATTAGGCAGAATATACTTCTTCACAGACATAGAAAATTTTTTTGAGACAGAATGGAAATCCAATATAAAGGAAGTGAATTTTTTCCAACTTTGACCCAAGTTCTCAAAAATCTAGTCCACTTCTTTTTCTACCATGGCAACTGTCGAAGCAAGTATATTCTCCTTTTTTCTGCACCATCGGGGCATTTTCTAATAAACTAGTTCAATTTATGATCAATACTACATATAATAACTTAAGGTCAATACTATCGAGCGTGTGTAAAGTTCAATATCGGTTTACTCAGTTTGTGCTGTTGCACTAAATCTTCGCCAGTGCTGGGTTCCTTCAATGATGGTGATAGTGCGCTTCCTGTAAGTACACGGAAAGGCGTTATGTTCACATACATACCAACAAATTATCAAAATGCTGTTCTGGATATTCATTAATTTCAAGCTTAACGAATCTCTGTGCATTTCCGTCCTGTTCCCTGTAGTCATACCGAGATGGGGCCCGTTTAATTACGGCCGCTGTCTCGCTGCAGCCACCGTTCCACTACAACCACTGTCTCACTACAGCCATCAAACTATCATGGGCGTCTCACTACAGCCACTGTCTCGCAGCAGTCATTAACGATTTACGGGTGTTTATATGTCATAGGCGGAGTATGGATGGACCAGCAGTAGATTTGACCAGAGATCCTGTGGGAATTTCGGCTAACTTTTGAAGGAAGTCTCTGTTTGCTTCCCTAATGAAGCAGAAGAACGTGCAAAAAAGCGCTATTTCAGAGCTAGCATGTTTCCTGAATGAAGAGCCGAGTTAACACCTCCTCCCACCTGATAACTCCGAATTTCTGGAGCTGCTTATATCTGTGGTGGACACACTTCATTATCAGACTCTGTACTGCTAGCCAACACAAAAAGCACATTAGAAAATAATGGGCAACCATGCCTTTGAGTGCTTTTTATTATCAAAAAAGACGCATATAACTCAGGTAAAAGCTTAGATGACTATGAGAATTGTTGAATACTGTTATGTGTTTGGATGCCTGTACATGTAACTTTTAATAAAAACTAACACAAAAGTCGAGGATTTCAACAAGAGGGTGATTTAGAAACTTGTAAACATGTGAAAATTTAGAAGCTTGTAAACATTTAGAACAAAACCAACAAACAAGAAAATATCATTACATATTCGTACAAGTAGTATTACCAATTAAGTAGTACACCCACTTAGAAAATTAGCATTGATAAGAATATTAAAAAACCAAGTGTTAGCCTCTTTTTTGGAACAATCTTGGTGGTTGTTGGGGAACAGTTGCTATAGTAAGAAATTCACATGTCATTTGATTGGTGGCTATAGTGGAATGCCTATGCATACTTTGGTGGCTATAGTGAGACAGTGGCTATAGTAAGGCGGTGACTTTTGTGGAATGGTGGCTGTCGCGAGATACAATCACCGAGTAGTACGACTGATTTGTACCATACAGTACCTTCTATATTGGTTCAGGTTATTTGATATCCTAATAACGCCCATGCATTGATAATCAGGTAAACAGTATCTTTCATACATACAACAAGTTTATTCTTTCATTCTTTCGCCTAATGCAGCAGGTGTGCGGTTATCTGAAATAGTTCGATAACACAAACAACAACAGCACGAAGCTTTGTTTTCTGCGTTTCGCGTCTTCCTTGTTCGAAGACGCAAGCTAAACTATCACATGTATGTGCATCCTCGGAGCCTGACCCAAGGCGAAAATGCAAATGTGGCATTCCCTCGCCATGGAAACCAATGCAATTTAGTACCATTGATTCATTACCATCAATTTTCATCTTTTTCTCGAAATAAAAATTTGCATCAGCTGTTATTTATTGTTGTTTCTAACTGTAGTCTGTTTTTCTTGAAATGTTTGCAAATATAAGACTTGAAAGCAGGTACTATTCCGTATTCTTACTATTTCTTGCTAAACCATATGCAGCATTAGCCTTGAAATTTGTTAGCATATTTAACTAACCGTTACTATATTTGCACAACCCAAACTAATGGTAAAAATGACCAAACACTATCAGTAAATTTGAAATATAGAATTCAGTGGCACTACTAAGGGAATAGTTAGTATATCAATTGGAAGTTAAGGTACACAAGAAAATTCGGCTGAATTTTCATTGGATGTGATGCCTTTCACTGCGAAACGGAATGCCTTTAACGGTAACCATTGTGTCGCACGTTTTAGTATGGAAAGGGAAGGCCACAGTCATATTTTCTTTCTAGTAGTTCGGCATCATTGAATCGGGTGACTGCCGTAAGAAACTTATTGAAGGTAATATTTTGAACTACATTTATGTCACAATAGGCTTCACACGAACCTCTACGGCTCCCATAAGGGTACTTTCGTCTGATAAAAGTTTCTCAGAACTTGGTTAAAAAGTTATCCCACAAAAAGAGAAAAAGCTATGCTGCTTCCTGCAGGAATTAGGCCCACGTTCAATAAAAGTAGCTTTCGATGCATTCTGGAAGGAAGTTGTGTTATTTTAAAATTGTGTAAACAGCTATTTATTCTACATACGAGTACGAGCGTCATTCAATGATTATGAAAAGAAAAATTGTTGGCTATAAGGCAGTGTAAGCACACTGCACAAAGTTTCTTAGAGGTCGAGTAACATGCTTAGAAGCAAGATCGAAAATTTTATTTTCGGATTACTTTAACCAAGCAAAATCTGATTTTCCAGCACTAAATCACAATTGTGATTAGCGCCTCAAACATACGTCATTTTCAAGTATGATTGATCTTGTCATTACGTTCCAGTGTGAGGTATCAGATTTCAGATATTGTTTCTCTTCGCTATTACTTTGGCATGCAATTTTCAGCTCAACTCTCCTCTAACTGTAAGCATGGACATACCGAACACCATTTTATTTTACTTTTGTGTCATATTCGGTGCCATCGGCATTTTATTCAATGGCGTTTTTTTAATTATAAACGTCCTGAATCAAAATTTCAAACTCGAGTACTGCTATTTCGTTTATGGCATATTGATTGCCAATCTCGGTTATACATTGATCGAAACCACGTTCCAAATATATTCCAACATGATGATGTCACCGGGTCTTGTTTACAGCACGGTATGCCAAATTTCGGGTTTTTTGTACACCATTGTGGGCATCGCCAGTGTTATAAGCCAAGCTGGTCTATCTTATCACAGATACGTCTGGCTATTGAAGAGAAATTTTTGTGTGCAATACTTCACAAGGAAGCAGTGCATCTGTTATGTGATTCTGATCTATGTGGTCACGACAATCATCTCTTTTATATATTTTCTGTTCGGAGATTACGGTAAACACGCTGGATTGTGCTTCATAGCATTCCAGAACATACCATTGTGGCACTTCATGGTTTTGAATTTGATGCCAATTTTGATTTCATATTCGGTGAATATTTTTTGCGCCTACAAAATATATTTATTTATCAAATGTCATACGGGCGACAGAACCAGGACTATACCATCGAAAATTGTTGAAGGCAGATTGATCATCAGGCTGATCATCCTAGAAACTTCCATACAGCTGTTTATGGAACTGCCAGTTTCCATATCGTTGCTTGCAAAATTATGCGGCTTTGACATTTCGGATATAACTTATGCCATCGTATACTGCATATTTATGCTGCACACTATTAGTGATCCTTTGGTTTTGATAGCCATCCTAAAACCTTACAGACAATATGTAGTACGACTAATGGCAAGATTCGTCACGTTGAATGTTGAACAAGAGACTGTGACTGTCTTTAGCCCAGGACAGACCACAACACTGTGATGCCTTTTTATTTTCAATGAATATTGAAGATGTTCTGTGCTTTACATCCTATTTTGATGATCATGAGTTGTAATGCTGGAACGCTTGGTTGTCATTTCTCCAGCATATTCGCTTGACCAGCATAGTCATATGGTCAGCCAAGACGTAACGCGTCAGGATAACTATTATACAGTACTTCTTACAGTCTTATATAGTGATGGTATTAAATATTTATGTTAAAAAACAAATACGTCTTGAAAAATCTTCCGTTTTATTCACCTAAAAAATCAAGAAAAGGTATGGGATCAGTAACTGCTTTGAGGTACTTTAAAAATACGGTACTTATTTGAAAAACTCACTCAGAATATGCAGCTTCTGGAAGATTTCCAGTAGTGTCTTTTACCAAAGTTAACAAGAGTTAGCAGTCATTCTAGAGCATAAGACGAAGTTGGAAAAAAGGGTAGATCTTTTTCATCCTAAAAGCCAGTTCAAAATGATGATAGAGCGTTGATCGAAAATTACAGTAATAACTGAACGGGGTACTCAGGAATCAAAGTAAAATTTTCAGCCGGAAACATGTATATTATGTTTTTATTGTAATACTACCTTATCTGTCGTTGATGTCGAAATTTTTCATTTATTATCTCTTTTTGCAGATCACAAGCAGATTTTTTCAGTTCGCGGTTGGCAAGTGTTTTGTTCAGGACACCACTAAAAAGCTTTTAATTTTTTTCTACTCCTTTGTATTCATTTATGGGTTCTACCGGGCAAATTTTCTGTATTTTCATTGTGTTTCGGGTCACGTTAATACATGCACATAGGGGGTAGGAAAGGGGTAAATTATCCTAAATGACATCTTGGACACCCCCTGACCATACATGCACATAGGGGGTAGGGGGGTAAACTACCATACCTGAGACCCTGGCCACCCACCCCTGGCCAAAAAAATCGTCAAACACCCCCCTCTGAACTTTTTCCAAGACAGGTTTTTTGATGATTTTTGTGCATATTTTGTATGAAAAACAGGCTTTCAGAAGTTTTTTTCGTTTTTTTGCTCACCCACCCCCTACCTCCCCCCGGGAAAGTCCATGGATCCTCCCCCCTGGAAAATTCTTGCCGTGCATGTCTGCCCCTGACCCCAAAAAAATCGTCAAAAACCCCCTGAACTTTTTCAAAGACAGTTTTTATGATGATTCTTATGCATATTTTGCATGGAAAACATGCTCGCAGAGCTTTTTTTTGCTCACCCAGCCCCCCACTCCCTCTTAACGAAAAGTCTGAGGACTCTCCCCCCGGAAAATTTTTGCCGTGCATGTCTAGTCACGTTGTGTTACAGTATGCCGTATATTATGAACACATTGGCTCATCTGACTACGCATCAAGTGAACACGCTAGCCAAATGAATACGATGGCCAAGTGAACTCGCTGGCCAAGTGAAACCTACCCGTCCGAACTGGTAGGAAAACGCTATTTAATTACAATCGGATATATAAATATAAATAAGTAATGTATCATTCGAAAAAAAGATAAGTTCAGTCTAGTGTTGTTGTGCTCGAGATTCAACAACTACGGCACCATGCCTTAAAGCATCATTTTTTTGGTTAATACCTGCCAACTTATGTTCAACATTAAGGTCAACTTGGCTGAAACAATTTTCTTATATGATTTATAAGCTTTTTAAAATTTTCGGCGTTACAGTAAGCCAAACGCTTAGGATAAGGGCAAATATCCTCAATTGGATGAATTTCAACCACACAGGCAAGGTTCATCGGATTTTGCTCAAATTCTATTATTTCAACATGATAACGACCAACACAATTATTGGCTCATCTGACCATTGAGCTGGTTACCCAACCTGATAGTCCGAAGGAGTATAGAGAATGAGTTGAGTGTTAAAAGATTCATTCATACATCACTGGGTCATTATGGCATACCCAGATTTTCGAATAACGTTTTGTTCCAATGATGATCCCACACAAAGACTTTGTTCGAATTTCAAATTTTGAGTATTCTTATCCATAGCTAGAGCTGTGGAATTATTTAGAATATATATATTCCCATTGCCCTGACTCGATGAATGCAATGAAGTGGGATACGACCTATCATTAAGCACAGAATGTCATCTACAAAAAACTTCCGTGAAGTCAAACACGCCGTTTTTGTCAACTGGTTTGGGCCTCCGAACCTGCAGTAGTACGAATTTTTCAACTTTTTTTCTCTATCGTATCACTGATGCAAGAAATGCCGAATTGATTGCTTCCATGATAAATTCAAGTAGAATAACTCTTTTAATACTTCAATGCACGGGTTTAAGCTCATTTTTCGTCAAAAGCTAGGGCTAATGACTCGATCCTGTTTCAAACACGAATTCCTGACCATTCATATGCTTTTGAGGAATACTATAAATCATATTATTCGAAATTTCCTCGCTCACAAAATAGTGGGCTGTGAATGATTTGCTCTTGTCAGTATGATCCATGAACACATTGTACACCGAGGAACATAGCTTGTCTTTCATTGAGGTCATTTCAAAGATCAACAGTATAACCAATCAATACAAATCAAAATCATATCGTTGGATAGATGAATTCCTGCGCTTTGCGACAGTAATGCTTGGCGGATATTCTGAATGCAGCATTTTGTTCATACAACACGACGGAACGTTTTCGAGTAGAAATTTTGAAATGATACACGTTGTAGTGAGTTCAAGAGTCCAAAACGAGCTAGTCGTTCATCTCAGTGGACCTGAGTTACACAAAAATTTGCATAAATTTACTCAATAATGGTAAATCCGTCTTATAACTTGATCTCAGCAACAAAAGAAGCTTAAGACATGCGGATGCACTCCATCGAAGTGTCTTTCTGAGAACCGTAACTGTCAATATTCAATATACATTTGAGTAAATGAAATGAAAGATTCGAGTTTGATACAAATGTAGTTATCATTACTTCATGTTCTAAAAGCTAAGTAAAGGTGACGGAAAAGATCAAGTTCAAAGGATACATGCTCATCAACGCAGAAAGCTGTTTGCATTTTATGACGCCAATAGCCCTTTAGAGAGCGGCTATTATAGGCTCGTCATCTAAGAGTGAAGAATTTAGAGCCGTATTCATGAAGTTCAATTCAACACGTGTTAAGTCATTGAAACGTGTTAGTTAACTCGTGTTAAATCTTTAACACTGCTTAACTTTAACTCGTATGCATACGGTGAGTTAAGTGCCGTTAAGCTAACTCGCGTTAAACTCGAGTTGAATATTTTAACACGAGTTAAAATAACTTAACTCGTGTTAATTTCCAGTTGAAAGATGAAAAACAGGCATTTCATTCACTGATCCGAAGGCTTGCGAAGCCAAATTTTGGGTTAAAATTGAATTACGAGGTATTCCAATTTTTATGAATGCCATTACGTCTGCGTACACAAATAATTATTGATTCTCCGACATAAAGTTTGATTAATTACGCAAATTTTCTGTTATGACGAGAAGTCTATATTTAAAATAATATTATTTTACTCCATTTAATAAATTTTTGATTGTTTTTCTGCTGTCTGATTTATCTTTGCTTTCGACGTTGATTGTGTCTGGTTTCAAATATCACACATTCAGTGAGGAGTTTTCGATTATAGTGTCGCTCGAAGAACTATTTATGCTTTCTGTATGGAATAGGACGCGAGTTATCAAAGAAAGCTCAAATCTACTTTTTACAAATTGCGAAAATCACGCTGGGGAAAGGTGATGAAAAGGAACTTGGAACTTGGACCAGCATAAACTAAGCTTACATTCAGAAAACAATTACATCTGGATTGACAGCTAAATAAGTTCAACCGCAGGGCCTTCCGTAAGCCGAATAGAAAGAGGATATTTTTTCTTAATCCTACCTGACTAAGCACTTGCAGCGATATCATTCAAATATTTTCCAAAAAATAGTTCCAGGTTAACACCGGGGATGCTCGGCCAAAATTTTTCAGATGAGAGGATCTAGAAGGGAAAATTCAGGGAAAAATTTAGGGGAGGGTCTAAAAATCTTCAAATCAAAAAATTTTTTGCCAGAAAATTTGACTTCTTGGAAATATCTGTAAGTTCAGGTGTGGCTGAATGGCAACTTTTTCATTTTTAAAGGTTCAGGCACAAAAGTGACGCGGTTGGCGCAAGAGCAAAGACGCCTTCATTACTATACTCTGTTTTTTACAAAATGCTTGCAAAGAGAAAAGTGACACAAATCAGTACTGTCGTCAAAATCGTTTACATAGAACTCTTATCTTAAAATTTTTCACTCGAAAAATTGTTAAAGGTGAGGTCAGTATGCTCACAAATTTACAGTCCTATACAATGTGTGGTTTATCAGAAAATCGTGAAAATTTAAAATACCACTTGCTTTCCACTTTCATTATTTAGAAGCATTTCAAGAAAAACAGGCTATATGTGTCCACCGACTATAGTCCACTTTTCCGAATGAGCATCAGAGAGAACAAATATGCAAATAGAAATGATGGACAACCCGCGTATGCGGCAGCCCTTTTTCTCAGTGTTCATAGCGGTTAGGACTATTCAGAAAAGAAAATATTTGCTTGCGATCATCATATGTTAACGGATTTCTTCAGATTTTTTGTATTCTGATGCTCATTTGAAAATGGCCAATAGAGTATAATAGTAATGATTGCCCTAAGCATCAAACCGTAATAAAATGTTATTCTATCCACGTCACATTATTAGTATCAATGTATGTAGCCAAGGTCAGTGCAAAAACTTTTTTAACACGATGTGCATAATGAATCCAATAATGAAGATGGCGTGATGAAAACCATTTAATATTGAAAAGCAAGATTTTCGGTCCAGATCATACGTTCCATAAAGATTGGCTGAGTTGGGCAGAACAGTTTGGATTTTGTGCAGTGAGTAGCATGTTACAAGTGTATTCTTGATCTTCAATTCAAGTGAGCTTGGCTGGCGACTTCCACAGTGTGAAAAGCTTTTTTGCGAACTCCATCGATTAGCCCACTCATGGGGATGCTTATAAATGAGCTTTTGCCGCGTAGATCACAAAACCTTTTGAACCTTCAATGCCTTGATATTTTAACCTTTCAAATCTTGGAGCATGCATTTGATCTAGAAGGTTAAAAATCATAACACGAGAAAGGAATGGGCCCTTTTTTCAATTTGTGCAAATCATCTTTAACTCGACTTTAATTTTGCTAGTGGGCAGGATTAAAATCTCGAGTTAACTCAACACACGAAAGCACTAACTCGCCTTTATGGATATCGATCAACGTTGACACGTGTTGAAATGATCGACTTTACCACGAGTAGTACATAGGGCCCTATAGTCTGTTTTTCTTGAAATGCTCCTAAATAACGAAAGTGGAAAGCAAGTAGTATTTCAGATTTTCACGATTTGCTGCTAAACAATATATCATATAAGACTGGAAACTTGTCAACATACTGACCTAACCTTTAAAAATTTTTCGCGTGAAAAACGACAGTACTGATTTGTATCACTTTTCTATTTGGAAGCATTTTATAAAAAAACAGACTATAAATATTTACTGCATCTGTCATTTCAAAATACTATGGCGATTATACGGGAGACTATGGTTATCAAGATGACAACTTGTAATGTATTGTTTCGCGAGCAAAAAAAGGCAAAAGTTGATGACAAAAACGGACATGACAAGGAACAAGAAAATGAAAGAAGGCAGAGACAAAAGGTGAAAAAGTAAAAACATACATAAACAAAAATATAAGCAATCACTTTCCTGGTAAAATTCCTTAAATCGTTTAAAAATCTTTTTCTGTACATTCGCATGCAATGTTCAGCTCAACTTCAAACTGAGTCATGGAAATACCGAGTATCATCTTATTTTAATTTTGTATCATATTCGGGGCTATCGGCATTCTACGCAATAGCGTTTTTTTAATCATTAACTATCGAAATCGAAATTTCAAACTGGAATATTGTTCTTTCGTTCATAGTATATTGATAGTCAATTTTGGTTATATATTAATCGAAACCACATTTCAAATTTATTTCAGCGTGACCACCTAGTCGAATTTAGTTTACAGCACCATATGCTGAATTTCGGACTTTTTGTACACCATTGTGAGCATCGCCAGTGTTATAAGCCATGCTGGTCTATCCTATCACAGATACGTCTGACTGTTGAAGAGAAACTTTTGTATGAAGTATTTCATAAGAAAGCAGTGCATCTATTATGTGATTCTAATCTGCGTCTTCAGGACCATCATCTCATTCGTTTATTTTCTCCTCTGAGATTACGGTAAGCACGCTGGACTGTCTTTTATAGCATTCCAGACTATTCCTCCATGATTCTAGATTTGGTGCCCTTCGCCACATTTTATTCGGTGAATTTTTTTGCGCCTATAAAGTTTATTTATTTATAAGAAGCCATACAAACGGCAGAACCAGAACTATACCCTTGAAAATTGTCGAAGGCAGACTGATCGTCGCTTTATATTTTAGAAACTTCCATACAACATTTTTTAGAACTGCCAGTTTCGGTATCAATGGTTGCGGTGTTATGTGCAATTGACATTTCGGACATAGTTTTTGGTATAGTATACTGTTTATTTATGCTGCACGCTATCAACGATTATTTGGTTTGATAGTCATCCCAAAACCTTAGAGAATATATGTGGTCCCAATACTGGTCAGAATTATCACTTTGGACGTTCAACAAGAAACTGGGACTTTTGTTTACTCGAGGCAGGCCACAAGTATGTGATTTCTTTTTATTTTTAAGGAATATTGATTACAAAACGTATTAACGTTTTGATGGTTATTTAAGTCTATCATATTCACTGGATATTTTTGGGTATAGTAGGCAAATTGTGCCACACTATTTAGTTCACTTTGAAGTTATGGGATGCGCTTCGAAAATTCAGTATTTAGAAGTTTTCGGTGGTTAGAAGTTTCGTGAAGATACGAGAATTAGATAAAAAAGTACAATTTTTTCAGGCGACAATGCTTCACGACCTGCTCGTTACGGCAAATACTTCCTGATCTTTGGAATTCTCATCTAGTTAGATGCTTGCTGGTCCTTGAAATGGTCATGCTTGTTGAACTTTCTGGCTCGTTAAATGCTTGCTGATTATTGGAATCCTTTCCGCTAGTCAAATGTCTGCCTGAGTGTAGTCAGATTGCCAGTCAGATGCTTGCTGATTATTTCTTAGTCAGGTGTTTGCTAATGCTAGCCAGATGTTTTCTGATTAGAGTGTCCGATGGTCATTAAAATTTTTCTGGCAGATGCATGGCTGACCACTTTGTTCCTGCGATTACTATATTCCGTTCTTCGTAACACGTGTCTGCTGATCATCGTAAATCTTACATATCGTACCAAAATTTACTGATGTTTGCAACGTTATATGATCATTGAGAATAAAGACTGATTACAACGTCTTAAAAGAATATATCTCCCAATATTTTTCGATCAATAATTGGCCGGAATACCGAACGAGCAGTCCTCTTCGATCGCCAAATTGTACTTGTTACCTGTGTTGTTTTTGTAAGCACTAGTCACCAAACGGAAGAAGCCTCTTTCTCCCTTGAAAACACGTTTCGAATGTAAGAAAAGGCACCACGTCACTCGACTCTACACATACCCATGGAGAACCCCAAGAATTTCGACCAATCCAATATTCTACGCCATTGTTGTCGACACCCCATCCGACGACAGATATTGCATGGTTGATCTGAAATCATAAAAAAATTTATGCTTTGCAAATAGAGCAAAAGGTCTCGGCTTGCTTCAGGTTCTTCAATGAATTCGATAAAAATTCCACCTTTGTATAGTTCGAAATTGTCGGTGACAGATATTCCACATCTGCAATCAGATCATTGTAGCTTAACTATCAAAGAATCCAACATGAAAAGCCCGTGCTTACGTTATTGGACCGTTTTTGTAAATTTCAGCTTTCATATCCTGAATGCCTTTTACTGAGCCGTATTCCGACACTTTGAACAGCGTGTAATTTGTGACTGGTGCGCATTGACCGAATGTGACACAATTGCCGCATTTGTTGAAAGATGTGCATTCTAGAAGGATGTGATTCATTTTGAACAATAGAGCTATAATCAGGGCATAAAAGTGTGAGGGAAGCTTTCCATATGTACGACTAAATTCCGGCATGGCGCGTGTTATTCCAGAATGGCACATGATCTATAACTTTCATTTGTAGATTCTGACGTCATGGCACCTATAGCACTTCCATAGCGTTATTTACATGAGAATTGTTAGTTTTATCAGTGGAGCCTTCTACATTATCCTGTTAATTCGTTTCATCATCTCTTGAACTGTCATGTGTTGAACATCACTAAAGTGCATATTCAGAACGATACATCAAAAGCATGTACAGTTTGCAGACATTTCAATTCATTGAGATGATGTATAAATGAAATTCTTACTTTAAAAATTATAATAGATTTATTTTAAAATTATAAGTGTCGGCAAATTCTGCCTCACTAAAGATAAAGAAATCAATTGAGGGAGCCCTTTAATGGTCGACAAGGATGATCATCGAAGAATTTCGCATACATGACACTATCATATCGATACAATGTATTAAATGCATTGTGTGATTCCAAAATTCACACTTAGAGGCCTATCCTGAGGAAAGAAATTACAATTTTAATACTATTTGCTGAATTGGCAGAATTCTCAAAGTGGTGACTAGTGTAACAATCGTATCTTGAACACTGGGAATGCTTGAAAATTTAGAGTTTTCCATTCCAAATAGATATTGAGAATAAACGCTTGATCACATGAAAATTATTCCAGACTATACACAACCTTACAAATGCATTTTGGAAATGTTGTCCCAAATGATGAAAAGCGGTGTACACTAGACTACATAGTTAACAAGTTTTACAAAAAAAAGTAGTGTAAATATTACACAAAAATAATCCCGTCTTCTACGGCTTACACCATAGTCCGTTTTTCTAAATACGCCTCCGAAATAAAAAATGTTAATGTGAATAATGAACGACATCCGTACACGGCCGATTTTTTTGTCGGATTTGTCAGGACTACAACTTGGAAAAAGATGTTAGCTTGCGATGCTGGACATCACCTGCCCATGGATTTGCTCGCGTTTTTTGTGTTCCGAGGTTCACTTGGAAATGAACGGAGTATCGTAGACTTTCTTGTTGTAGATAGTCGTAAACCTGACAAGTGTCATTAATTTTCTGGGATGAAAAATATTGACAAAAATATTTATGTTCGAGTGTGGGCATCATACCCATTTTTTTAAATGATGAGTGATCGTTATATTATCTGATCCTATTTTACGTTCCTTACTTGCTTAGCAGACTATCAACAACCTTATTGAATCATACCTAATGTGACACTGTGGCTTATTTTGTATGTTAAAATTAAATTAAATCAAGGTTCTTTCCAATTTCATACTGACAGGCTAACAAACATATGAACAATTCAGAATTGCTGCTTGTGTATTCGTGCTCTAAGTTCAGAGTAATGAGTATTGAGCAAATTTGTTGCACTTCACCCAGGCTGGAGCAAAAGATTGTGCATCGCATAGAATGAGACATCATACCTATAACTGCTGACCTAGATAGGAGTCGACCTAATTATACTTTATGATATCCAGGTCATAGCTGACCATGTCAAATGCTCATTAGCATTCTCAGCAGATAAGTCTTACATACGTTTGTTATACGTCATCTAGCAACTTTTTTCTGCAGCGGTTTTCCGACTGTCCGCACCATATAATCGACAGACTGCAGTTGATCAAACCAGTTCCATTTTTCATAAGGCCGGACATAAAATCATTCAGGCGACTTCAGGTGCAAGATTAAGATGATATAGTGTAGAAAATCCACTTATCATGAGGAACAAGATCCATGATCTTATTGCTTCGATTATTGCTTGTCAGTGAGGCTTGAAGAAGCTGCCTGCTTTATAAATTGAGCAGTAACTCACTTTGATCTTTAGCTTGATAATTGTTGCAAGATTCGTCAACTATGCCGTGTTTGTGAGCGAACTCGTAGACAGGTAGCATGTCGCCGCCGTGGCAGGATCCGGCGTTGGCGCAGTCCAAAACGTATTGAACGGAGAGGTAGGCAACGGGCCAATGGGCTTGACGTTTGATATTGACCCGGTCGGCCAGCGACGATGTGCTACTCATGGCCCAGCAAGAACCACAATCTAAAAATTGAAGCGAGATACTTTTATAACAAAAATTAGTAGCTTTACGTCAAATATAATATTCAAAAATATTAAAAGCGCTCTCATGATTGAGAGGCGAACATAAATTCAACTGCTATGAATGCAAACGTTGCTGAAACCTGGATGGGAAAGTACTCAAGCGCAAAAAATAGGGCTTGAAACCTGGACCCCATCAAAGGACAGTGCTAGGCCCTAACTATTCTACAGCGAAAATTTTTACAGTAAAACTTCCACTGTCAATTATGGCAGTTACTAACTCTATAAGCTCGTTAAAAAACAGAGCATGGACGCTGTACATGAAAGATACAAGACATAGAGTGTTTTCATCTGACACAATGGCTGTCCAAGATTTTAAGCCTCATATCTATGATATAAAAAGATCAAAGTTTTAAACATCATGATTCAGCACGAATCCACCTCTGAATGCACGTTCTATCACACCCTCGGAGAAATTGTCAAGCTGATAAGCAAATTCCTAGTCACCGTAAGAGATTCTATCAAATGTGTTCCTAAAACTGACCTTTGATTCTTCGTACAATAGCATAAAAAACTGTACTTAAGGGAGTCAATTCCTATATTGACCCGTAAACTTAAGTTGGGTCATATCCTCGAAAATATGTGATTAAATCAGTTTTCGCGACTGTGTGAGCCATGCGCAGAAAATTCGTTTTCCTGGCAAGACATCCAAAAACACTAGTTGACAGCTCCGTTCTTGACTTGGGGTTCAGCTATGACTGGACAAAGTTTTGATACATTTTTTAAATCTTGAATACAGACAAAGTTTCAAAGAATGGTGTTTTGACTATTCTAATTTTTCGTCAATATGTAGGGGTCCATTATGCTAGCCTGCAGCAGAAATATGGTCCACTTCAACGCCTATCAGACTGTGCTAGAGCTATGATGAAATTAAAATTTTAAAATGCGGTGCAATTAGAACAAATACGTACAAAAATATATTTTGTATTTTGCTCATTTTTTGCCTATATGTCGTTCAATATAGCTAGCGCAGAAGTGGAAAATTGCTCATTATTCACTGCAGGAAGCTAAGCTAGGGCGGGAAAAAGAAAACGTTTTCTCTGAGAAAATATTATTTTTCGAGTTTAGCGTATTGCTAGACCACTTACCATAAATAATAAATCCTAAATTCAACTTCACCCTAAACTGGAGCAACATGCCATCAAGATTCAGTGGAGAAGTTGAAGTGAAAGTGCGACTATTTTTTGAGACAGTCAAAATAATTTACTCAACCAATAATCATAATTTGGGCGAAATTTGACACTTAACGCACGGGTAGCAAAATGATTTAAACCGCACTGTTCAGTGACTGATCAACGTGTATGATAGGTTACGCTTACAGTGAGTCGATTCCATTCATGCACAGCATGGAAATTATGCAGGGCAGGGGTGGGATATATTTTTTCTTTCTTGATTACTAAAAGAGACGTTTTATAACATTCAACCAGCCAATTCTGGCATCTATATTAGTCAAATATGTGAAACTATTCGCTTAGTCTTAGTTTGGAATCATGTATGATTTGTTCAGAAAAACCGTTAAGCTACAGCATCAATCTCATTCTTATGACGTACCTCCCTTCTTTCTCATTTTCCTTCATTATCTTCTTGGTCAATTGGGGAGCAAACTCTGCTGAGTGTTCAGATCCCCCCCCCCCAAGCACCCATGTGCATGTATGGACTCGATTTGCAGCTTCTGACGTAATTTGAGAAAAATTTCCAGACAGTATACTACATCTACTACATCTCTTTCGATTAGACTGTTGGATGTTGCAAACTCACATTGCGGAATGTGCTGGTTCCTAGTCGGACCGCAATAATTTTTCCCGCTGACGTTGCGCCAATCCCATGTAGCGGGTAAATTGTCACGAATATATGCATACCGATTCTTGCTTTTCACCCTGTGAATTTCCGAAAACTCCGACAAGCACTTATAATATGCTACGGCGTGTCAATTTTACCTTTCGTAATATTTGTAAACTTCGTTAGTTGATTTTGACTGCCTCTTGACGTAGCACGGTTCCCTCAAATAATGTCCGCATTGAGCACAGTAAAAAATGGCAAACAAGAAAAACCAAGCGAAATTGAGCATTGTCGATCTTAGGCGATAGTAGAATAAATGTTCAATAACTAGGGAAGTGTTCTTATCAGTCAGTAAAAACTATGTGTGGTGCCGAGTTTCTTATCAGTGAATAAAGTTTCTTATCGTCACTGCAATATTCTGTTCATGTGCTGGGGAGACGCGTTATCGGAAAAAATTTGAGTGATGCCAAAATAAAACTGGTTGACAGTGGCACAATATGAAAATTCACGCAACTTTCGCTTGTGACAACGATGGAGTCAGCGAGTCCGCTATTTGACGAGTAGGTGCCAGATCCACTATCCAGCATATTCACAAAGCCGGCATATTGATCTGGCCAATGTGTTCACTTGACCAGCGTAGTGACATGGGCACCAACGAGTGTATAATAACCACCATATACAGGGTGTACAGCAATTTCGGTTTATAGCCTTTTTTCTGAATCGACTTCGACGAGCAGAAAGGTGACCTTTTTTCCAGTTGACTGCAGCAGGACTTCCTGCTCACCGATTTCCATGGATTTGCTTTCCGAGGTTCATTTGAAAATGAACAGACTATAGATGTGCAGGGAAAACGATTTTCACAAGACATGAAATACACCATTTAGCCGGTGTAATTCTACATGGGAAATTTGATCAATGATTAGTGACGCATGCGACAGCTTAATGTGATAAGACATGATACAAAAACAAAAATATAAGAAAGTTAATTTTTATCTTTCACTTCGCTGTAGCTAATGAATCAGTCTGCAAACTCTACCTGGAATCATGTCCAGTTAATCACTTTGATATTAGGATGCACGTTGCTATCGGAAGACGTGCGATGTGAAAAAATATGGAATGTGGCACTGATTTCGTTACTTCTTTAATTAATTATGCCTTCGTGTGTAGCTATTGTCTGCACCATTAATGTTTGTCACACCAATCTTTCAACAAGTTTCCCGTCCAGAATTGAATGCTCTTCACAATGGTGTATTGCACGTCTTGTCAAACTAAACAGCTTTTGCTCAACACCTTTACGGCTAAATTACTGAAAATGGAAATTGAATGAAAATTAAAAAATACAATCCAGTTCTGAATGGAATTAGACATCGTTTCGAACTATTTTGTTAATATCGTGCTCACATTATTCAAATAACGCTCCTACTAATAGAAGCAACGGTTTTCAGAGAATTTCTAGTAGTTTTTCCAGAAGTTTGCGACAATAGTCGTCATTTGGATGACCTCTGCGTATATGATTTTTCTAGAAAAAGACGCTGATTCACCTTCATAATACAATTCAGTTCAAAAAAATAGGTTGAACTAAAAAAGTTCAGTAATAACTGAAATTAGTAAAATTGTACCTTATGCGCCAAGGGTAGCTATGGAGCAGATTGCAGAAAATCAAAACTGCTAATACATTATAGAATTTTTGGATACGTCATCAGATAAACCATTTACTCGCTTTAAGCTTTTTGTAAGCTTCCCTGTAAGCTTTAAAGCTATTCTATTTCTCACACTAATTTTTTGAATAGCTATGATTTCGTTTCTTATTCAAACAAAGTTCTTCGCATGCCTGTCGTTTTATTCTTCGTCATCTATAACTTCGACAGTTTTTCAGATGGATAAACATTAACTTGACACTGTTAATTTAAAACGAAACATTTCGTCAACATGCACTTATTTTTTGAGCAACCAGATTTATCTTGAAGGTCTGAAAATGTGTTGAAACAACCTGATTTTTGTCAAAAAGTAAATACCACGGTTGGAACATGTGACACCGATTATTTTTATCGTTTTTCAACATTAAATGTGTTGCTTTTTACTATGGTACGGATATAATGGAACAAGATCCAGCCTATCGGGTAAGTGTACGGTGGTTTAAAACGTCATGGTGTTAAATTGATCACTAAAGGTAGACAAGCAGAAAATAGATCTTTTTATTGATGTCCGTCGCTAGTTTTTTCACATGGTAGGGATATATTTTGGAGTTTAACTTGTGTTGGTAAATCTGATAGACTTCGCCTTGGATTTAGTGCAACACTTCTGTCCGATAAGAGTGCCTAACTTCTCTCTTTACCACCAGTTACTGATACCGTCACGCAACATCCAAAGAAAACTCCATAGATTCCAGAGAAAACTTTTCAACTCACTCTCGTGACAGAGTTCCTCACCAAATTCGTTCCAGTCAAGCTGCTATCTGGTTTTATCAACCTGTGCATCTTTTGATGCAGTTTCTTTAATTAAAGTTTCCTATACGTAATATCCGTGCTGTATTAATTAACGAACTAAATTGATTCGCGAAATGAAGTTGTCAATGGGACTTGATCGAGGCAATAAAAAGCAACAGACAGCTAAGAATTTCGATCGCGTTCAACGAAAATTTGATTTTCTTTCGTACTTTCACGTCAAGGTAGATTTTCGTAGGATGTTTTACTTGTATTTGTTGAATTACATCAACAACTTTGACGCATAGAAAGTGAAAAATTAATCGACTCGGGTAAAGTTATCCTAATCGAGCTCAATTTTAAAAAGAGATAGAACTAAAGTCGATATATTGAATTGGAAACAAAAGCCCGTAATATGTTATCTCTCCTAGTGTGTACATAATGTAGTGTATGCCTTGCGGGAAATCAAAATTTTGCAATCAAAAGCTGCAATGAGATTTCCGGTGACCTATTGATGAAACAACCGGAAACGATTTGTGATTTCATTATCTAGTTTTATGTTGTCAATCGAATTTGTAAATTGATTAACCAAGTAGGTCTGTTTAACTCTGTAATGGAGTTCAACATATACTGAAGGTCTGAGTGCTAAACTCCGAGGGATAAAACTCATGCAAGTGTCCTTATCACAGCACAATCCGGTCATTTAATTTACTATGAATTATTTGATGGTACATGCGAAAAAAGGTCCACTTCTCATGAGAAGCTTTGATAAACGCTCTTCTAAAATCTCAGTTTCACTAGCAGTATAATTTATAATGGATGATTTGCTTTCATCATTTTTTATCAAATATATATTCTTTCTAAAAGTCGATTCTTTAGTAAATCCACATTACCTTGGATTAAGGAAGTTACTTAACTCAAAATTGAAGTTTAATTTGCACGTTGTTGTTTCCAATCATCTCGAAACGTCTCAACTTGTAGCATAATCGTCAACAATTCGGTGAACGTCGATCAAGTCAGCGTAGATTTTCACTTCCAGTCCCATCGGTCGACTTTTACGATAGTCACCGGCTCAGTTATGAATCCAGACTCCATCACGAATATTATTACAAAGAAAAAATATCCCGTTTGAACGTCGACGGTGTCTTAGATCTTACGTCCGCCGAAACCCGGATTCAAAAAATTGTTTGGGCCGCAATTTTGACTTTGACATTTTTGATGTTGGTCGTCCAGATAGGTCTAACAATCAACACTTACTTGACCAGTCCACTTTCGTCCACTTGGTCGGTCGAACCTCTGGGTGAAAAAAATTTTCCAATTCTGTATTTGTGTCCCGTTTATGTTACCGAGAGTTCTTGGTTTTTATCGTCGGGTGTTTTTGTGGAGATCGACGACTATTTGAATGCCATCTTCTCAAATAATGTGAGTTTGATTTACGACCTCTGCTTATTTAACATTGACTATATTTTCAGGAATTCGGTTTTGATCCAAGCATATACACATCAGGTGACAGTGAAGCAGTGTCAGATTTTGTTAGAGCTTGTTACTTTGAAAGGAATACTGTGAACTGTTCAAGCATAACTACCGAGACTTTTGATCCAAAGTATGGAAAATGCGCGGTTATCAACGTTAGAAGGCCACAGAAAGTGAGTTATAATCGAATTTTTAAGAAATCCTGCCTTCCCATAACCTTATACGCAGAGAGACGATTTAAAGGCATGTTGAACCTCAGTCAGTCGAGCTCAGCGTGGATTTTCACCTCAATTTCTCAAATTTGCAGTTCATATCCATGCCAACTGCTTTTAGAATATTTATTTCTTATTTCTCAAAAATTCTACAATCCGCACTAGCACTGTACTTTATGTGTGAAAATGCTCTACAAACTAATCACATTGAGATAAAACCGTTAATTTTAATTATCATTGACATAAATAGTGTTTTCAAAAAAACTTCCACGATTTTCAATGCGTAAGATGACTGCAAATGGATCAAGCCCTCGAGAAAAGTAATTTCATCAACGTTTTTCATACGAAACTTAATTCTTAACCACATTTTTACTCAAATTGTCGTTTTTTCTATATTTGCCAAAATAATAAATGAAAACACCAAAGCGAGTTGTTGCACATGTAGTCATAACCAACGATTTTTAACGTAAAAGATCGAAATTTTAGATTTGATCTGTTTACTGAAAACTAGCACTTTCAATTTGATTGTTCTATGGACTGCCCTGTATATCAGCAAAACGATGCATGCTCAATAAAGGATCTGTTGTTGGACTAGCACCAATCTCGTGTGAAGTCTGTATGCCAGACGGTGATCGAGGTCCACATATGCAAGTCAGACCCTGATCATGTGATAGGCAGTGTAAATTTTAAAGTGTATGTTTTCGGTCATCGAATATCCACCACATATTCCCTGATTGATCGTTTGTCGATCGGTACAGAAATTTGGCCATTTAAGGACGTTACAGTAATAAATTTTCAGCTGCTCTGTTTGCCGCTGATTGATGAAAAAAATTACTTCATCGATTACATTAATGAGGGTACTAGTTTTTACCGTATTGAACTTCCTTCTATGAGACTTTCTATGAGACTTCTATGAGATCTATGACATCGATCATTTCGAAATAAATGCAATATAGATTTTTGGGCGATTGTGTATGGGAATGTCGAACATATTGCTATCCCAAATGTATTGGTATCCCGCACGTATCAGTATGTCGAATGAATCACTACCCCGAAAGTGTTATGCAATAAAAAACAAAACTTCTCTGTATACCGAAAAAATCGATATTCCGAATGTATCAGTATCCCGAGCAGTGTTCACAATTTTGAAAAAACTTCTCTGTAGACCGAAAGTATCGGTACACTGAATAATGTCAAAGCCTAAGCCTAACCATAAGACTAAACCAAAGTCAAAGCCAAAGCCGGAGCCTAAGCCTACACCTACGCCTACCCCTAAGCTTACACCTAGGCCTAAGCCTATGCCTGAGCTTAAGCCTAAGCATAAGCCTAAGCCCAAGCCTAAGCCTAAGCCCAAGCCTAAGCCTAAGCCCAAGCCTAAGCCTAAGCCTAAGCCTAAGCCTAAGCCTAAGCCTAAGCCTAAGCCTAAGCCTAAGCCTAAGCCTAAGCCTAAGCCTAAGCCTAAGCCTAAGCCTAAGCCTAAGCCTAAGCCTAAGCCTAAGCCTAAGCCTAAGCCTAAGCCTAAGCCTAAGCCTAAGCCTAAGCCTAAGCCTAAGCCTAAGCCTAAGCCTAAGCCTAAGCCTAAGCCTAAGCCTAAGCCTAAGCCTAAGCCTAAGCCTAAGCCTAAGCCTAAGCCTAAGCCTAAGTCTAAGTCTAAGCCTAAACCAAACCTAAGCCAAAGCCTAAGCCTAAGCCGACGCAAATTTTTGGGAAGTTCGGGCAAAATGAGAGTTAACAAGGTGAACAAAAAAATGTGTATTCGAGATGACGAGAATAAGTCAATGTGATGGAATAAAAAATAAAATTGTATCTGTTCGGGATACTGAGAATTAATGCATTATTCGGGATAACATTCGATATGACGATACTTTCGTTATACCGATACATTCGGGATACGGATAAATTCTGGCTGCCGATACACAGCGTTTGATGCAGCACCGGAGCTTTTGAATTAGTCATTTATGAACTATTACTGATACATCGTCATGGTTCATTCACGATGTAATTTTTTCATTTGTGTCTAGAAAGTCGGATTCGGATTAACTTTAGTACTCAACGTCGCCAAAAAATCCTACCCGGCTGCTATTCACGGAGCCGTATTGACAATCATGGACAATTACACTTCGCCCGGTGGCCTAACTGATGTCCTACTACAAGCGGGGCAATGGTCGAAAATCATCATGGATGCTTCGCGTTACACCATGCTCAACACAAATTCTTATTCTACCAAGCAGGATTGTTTCGACGATGAACAAGAAAAACCGGTTTATAAATCGTTTACGAGTCAAAAATATACTAAACAACTTTGCGAACTAGATTGCACGCAAATGTTGATTAGCAAATACTGTAACGAGTCGTATTCGTTACAAAAAATGCTAAATCAGTCGCATCTTGGTGCTTGTAAACATGGGTATTTGTCATATTGCGTGTTCAAGGCGGTGAAAGACCACTTCGATGAACTGGAGGTGTGCAAAGCTGGTTGTCGCGTGCC
The DNA here is from genome assembly GCA_963922205.1 of Romanomermis culicivorax. NCBI lineage: Eukaryota > Metazoa > Nematoda > Enoplea > Mermithida > Mermithidae > Romanomermis > Romanomermis culicivorax. The sequence continues at coordinate 74,948 of CAWUHX010000103.1, read as the reverse complement.
CTGCAGGTTTTGGCAATATGGAATTCGCATGAGTCATATGAAACTTGGCGATCATGTACAGCAGCTCCAACAGCAGTGCAACAAAAATTCAGCAACCGGCCACATGTGCCTTTCAGAAACAATTGTTGTGGATATTGGTTATCAAACTTTATTTTTTACGGATGTAAGTTCAAATTTAATTCGCATGTAAAAATTCATTAATTTTTGATTTTTACAAATTTTTCACAATTTACTCCATTAATACAAATATATTCACGTACCAAGTCAAAAAAATTAATACTGTTACATTACTCAGTTTCTTATACAGATTATCAAGTGAACTTTAAAATGTACCATTTTTGATGGATTCTAAATGAGCATCTTCCCAAATCAGTACATTTTTCGTTTATCTATGGGCAGGTCACACATCCTAGAATATTTTTTCTGGAAATTCTTTTGATTATTGGAAGTGGAAAGCAAGTATTATTTTTCTTTTTTCCGACTAGACATATTGGATAGAAATGCGAAATTACGAGCCTACTTAACTAACCACATCGATTTTTTGAATAAAAACTTCTGCATTAGATGTAAAAAATTTGGTACTAATGCACTTTATGGCCTGTTTTTTAAGTTTTTTTGCAGGTAGGTATAAGCCTGAGCCTAAGCCCAAGCCTAAGCCCAAGGATAAGCCTAAGCCTAGTGTATGTAAACTATACAACCTAACTTGGAGAAAATTCGATAATCCATAAAGTGCCTAAGTGCCCAAAATTCTACAATCTGAGGAGTGTACTTATCTTTTCATTTTCTAATTCTGCAAGCATTCATGCAAAAACTATAATACCATTGAATACAATCAGATTCTGCCATATATCCTGATTTGTGGCGTTGATCGGTATTCTTCAGGGATAGTGACAATCGGTGAACCACACTTTTTGGCAGAAATATTATTTAGTTTAGCGATCACGTTCCAAACTTCTTTTCTCGCTTTTTTCAAGACATGCTCTTTTGGAACTTAATGCAAGACGAATACAAAAAGCGAAAAAATATAGAGTGAAAGGTGAACGGGGAAGTCCATCGCTAAAAAAATCGGTCCATATCACACGTAGAAATTTTTTTATTCGTCTGTTATGAATGGTTTCAGGTACTGATTTTGGATATTTCCTCATATCTCAAAATTCTCAATCAACATTTGAAAAATATTAAAAATTAAAAAATTCAAATTTTTTTTGCTCGATATTCGCTTGTAGTTGTAGATCGACAGCAAGTTTCATTAAGAGACTACTGGGATGGTCACATCAGCACCGACATTATTCAGAGGCACAAAGAAAACCCCTAGGAATTTTTTTTAACTTTGTAGATCCAATGAGGAGAAACGAGGAGGCATGTTTAACATTTTCACGTCACATATGGTCAGTTGAACGGGTTCCCTTGGCGACAACATGAATCAGTATTATTACATTACCATAGTAAAACTATATTTCCATTTCAGGTCTCTCAGAGTATATCAATAACGTGGGATACGTTCATAGGAAATATTGGTGGTCAGGTAGGCCTATGGATGGGAATCAGCGTCGTTTCACTTTGCCAGCTATCTTTGCTGCTAATTACGGCGTGCTTCGACAAGTCTAAAAAAGCGAAGATTGTACCCAGGAAATATAACTTGAACAAAGCCAATTTATCATGATTTAAATGACACTTTTTACATTTTTTTGAATAAAACTTTTATTTTTGCTTCAATTGAACTTCGATTTTCGTTTCGACAATGATATATCCTTTCTAGAATGCAACCTTCAGGATACAATCCTGTTTTTCTTTCCATATTTCATTCGGAAAATTTCCTCAATTGAAATGAACTGGAGAGAATAAATTCTAATTTAAACGTTAGCATCTGCAAATGGCACATCAGTTGGATTGTTACTAATGAACTCCGTCCTATGCTTGTTTCTAAATACTGACTTCGGTCTCGAGAATCTTGTCACGTTGTTGACACGATGTGAGCCTAGTGGCAATGATACGGTACATATCCTAAAAAAGTGCTTTTTTCACCAGAGAGGTCAGAATTAGTTGTTCAGCACTTTTCATGGTATATATAAAAACACTTGATACAAATAAGAAAAATTGAAATACTCTTTCGTGTAAAAATTTATATCACTTATAATTTTTACACTAGCGTAGCTTTTTCTATCATTGCCTAATAACAGTTACGTAAAGAATGGTCAAGCGAATTGTTTGCATATGTTCCCTGTACAAATAGTTATCACTTGAAAGAAATCGTTACCGCTTAAAAAGATATGTTACCACTTGGGAAAATTTGTTACCACATGAAAAAATTTGTTACCACTTGAAACAACTACCTTCGAACATGATGCACCAAATTTTTCAAGATGTATCGCAAAAATTTCAAGATGCTTCACAAAAAAAATTAAGATGTAAGAGTTTTTCGATGTTCAACTTTCTTTCCAGTGCATTTTTCAAGTTCATCGCATTTTTTTCAAGATGATCTTGAAAAAAAATCAAGACCCCATCTTCAAAAAATCAGAATGTCACCTTCAAAAAAATCAAGACTGCCATGAAAAAAGTCAAAATTACATCTTGAAAAAAAGATCAAGATGACATCTTGAAAAAAATCAAGATGGGTGGCACATCAAAAGATGAAAATTTGTGAAACTAACGAATCAAAAAATTCCTCCGCCTCCTATGTTTATAAATGTTGGAACTCTTCAAAGTGGATTTTTGAGATCACGGCTTGCTCCCAGAGGGCGACCTTGGGTTTTACAGGGGTGACAGTGGGGGGAGGATTGTGTTGTATGGTAACATACAACATTCCACCCGTAGGATTGATGTTGTAGCCAATCCACGGGTCCAGAACCCGGCCATCTTTGTTGAGCCCTGTTCGGGATGGTTACACCTACCCCGACATCGGTCAATGATGGGACAGCTACGGGGCCACCCAGGAAACCCTTCAACACTGGTGACTGTACCAGGGCCCCCCCCCTGTTGCTCCAAGGATGGAGGGATGTTGTATGGTAACATACAACATTGCACCTGTAGGGTTGATGTTGTAGCCAATCCACGGGTCCCGAACCCGGCCATTTTTGTTGAGCCCTGGTCGGGATGGTTACACCTACCCCGACATTGGCCGGTGGTGGGACAGCTCCGGCGCCACCCAGGAAGCCCTTCAACAATTGTTTTGCGCGGGAAATCCGATGGACGTATTGGTTTATCATAAAAAATTTATTTTCCAGATTCAAAAATGCTTGTTTTTTACCCAAAATGCAGTAATTTCGGAAAATAATCACTATTTCGCACGCTGTCGGCTGTTCTAAGACCATTCCCTACCTGCTCAGGAATCCGACGAAGAAACGATAATTTGGATCCTTTTCTTGGATTATCTTGAAAAAATGCGATGCACTTTAAAAAATTGCGATGCACTTGAAAAGAAAGTCGAACATCGAAAAACTCTTACATCTTGATTTTTTTGCGATGCATCTTAAAATTTTTACGAAGCTTCTCTGAGTTTCTTCTCTGAGTTCTCTCTGAGTTCTTAAAAAAAATGTTGTGAATTATGTTTTAAGGTAACGATGTATTTTCAAGTGGTAACAAATGTTTCCGAGTGGTAACGAATTTTTTCTAGTGGTAACGAGTTTTTTCAATTGTCCCTTCTCTTATTCCGTAAAAACCAATTTCCCAGAATTATATTAGACTAGATTCTGTCCATAGACTGTAAATGATGTGTGATGTTCCTGTGTGGAGAGTTCATAAAACAGTCGTCCTATTAATAACCACGGTCATGTTTTCATTAAGTCATTTTTTCTGCAAGTCAAGGAAAAGTACATGTTCCGAAAATAATCTACTATTTTCTAAAGATCAATGTGCTATTTGTTACACGTAAAGTGTAAATTGATCATTCTATCAACGGACAAGTATGATAACTGACAAAATAACAATAATTTTATAATTCAAGGCTTATAAACTGTATCTGCCTATTGCAGATTGGTTAGCATGAACAACAACGTCATCCTGATCGTTGTTTTATCTCCCTTGATCATGTATGCTGGAGGTGATTACATGCTCGGTTGCTATTATGACCATTATGCAACGCAAAGACACGAAAAAGGAAAAGATACGCTCCGGAATTACGTACCAGGATTATGTACGCACATCATTTTCGCTTATGCCGGCATGGACGATTTGTTTAACATCGAGTAAGATTCGGTGCTCACAGATTCATTATGTTTACCGTGTCGAATGATAGGCCGACAATACCAGAGGATACATCAACGGTAGAAATACCACTTGGTATGTACCAGATGGTTAATCATTACAAAAAGCAACAACCAGGTCTGAAAACTATCATATCTTTCGGCGGATATTGGTACAGTACTGTGTATAAAGCGTGAGTACCTTATTTTCTACACGGATAAGCGTGCATTTTCGATAATTTATTCCAGACGCTTGAAGAAGATGATTTCGACTTTTGATACTAGACAAAAGTTCACCAAGTCCGCCATCGAATTTACCAAGAAATATAACTTTGATGGCTTCAATATTGTATGTATAACTCTGTAGTCTGCTCTTCTTAAAATACTTTCGAAAATTGAAGTTGAAATGCTAATATACTATTTCATATTATTGTAAATTGCTTTTGAAAAACCCTGTTGAGCTGCAAATTAAGATCCAATTCAACTTAGAGTCAACATATTTTGGTGGACATTGTGTAGTAAAAGTAACGATTATGACTGCGATGCATATTTCTCTGAATGATTGATTGCGAGAGCATTTTATAGAAGACAGACTGTAGTAAGTGGATCCACCATTAAACAAATAGATGTGAAATTCAGCATTGGCAATACCCAGAAAGAAACGACAAAGAAAGTTTTGCTGCACTCATAAAGGTTAGTCCCGGCAAGGTTTGGATGATTTGAATTTGTTTTATTAATTTTTTACGCTCGAAGGAAATGGGTCCAATATTCACAAAGGAAAAGATGATTTTGTCTGCGACCGTATCATCAAATTTACAAGATATCGATGCATCATATAACGTTCGAGAGATGGCTGAGTAAGTGTTTTGAAAAGCATCTGCCTTTTGAGCTACAGTAGTACTCCATCATCGGGACACCATCAAAAGCTAGTCCTGTTATTGTTCACCAGTGTTAAGGCAACCTCTTCGTGTTGCTCGGGTTTTCAGTAGAAGACAAACTCGGTTAAGAACTGGAACCCGAGACCTTGCGACTACCGTCCGCACGCTCTAACCAACTGACCCAACCGAGCAGCGGAAAAAGTACCTACCGAAACGTATATCATTTTCAAAAGTTCGATATTGAGGTGACTGTTGTGGCGACTTTCAACACAAGTTTTTCGAATGATGTTTTTATAGAAGTTTCATTAGTAAGTCTTGCGGATATCATTCATTAGTCTTATGGAAGCTAAAGAGACATAACAATAGCTACATTATTCAATGGATCAGTGGTGATCCAGTTGACTCAACCACATATTTTCCTAAGAGTCAGTCACTGATCGGCTTCTAATGGAAAGATAAATTTTATTATTATCTTCATATAACATGTTCAGATCCGTAAATTTTACATACCTCGTGAGAGAAAAAAAATTTTATACAGACAAAAAATGATAAATCTGTAAGTAATTCTTCATAAGGTTTGTGACTTGCCTACATGATGTGTTTTCTCATGTCCTAATGTGATTATTTGATCCAAGATTTCTGAACCAATCCTGACTCATGTCATATTTGTGACACATAGCATGCTAAGCTGTCATACCACTCTACATAATACGACAGAATAACGAAGAACATTTTATTAATTTTCCAATTTGGATCTGGTTTGGGCAGCAGTTTTATTGGCTGAAACGATATGATACTAACAACTTTAATTTATGAACTCGTAGATATTATTTTTATAAAATTAACAATGAAATATGTTGTGTCAAACGTTTGCCATGTACTCTGTGTTATTAGTAATAAATCTGCTGCGCGGAAGAACTTTTGAACTCCTTAAGGGCCATCTATACTCACCTTTTTCGGCGGAACGGAATACAATCGACACAACGTTACCGAACGAAAGAGAAATTTTCGTTGCGTTCGGTTCGGTTGGAGGTTACCGTCGGTCATTTTCTAGAAAATTGAAGTTATCGTTTCCGATCGAAAGTGGATTTTTAGACTGAACGTTTCAAGCTGTTGGCGATCGGTTCCGTTCTGTTCCGTCGTAAAAGGCAAATATAAATGACCCTTTAGTGTTTTATCACGTTCTCCGCAGGTAAACTTTTTGAAGGTAGTACTTTTTCAGTAATTTCATAAATTCAAAATAGCCTAATGAAAAAGATGCTGCGTCTTAAAAGAATATTCGAAGGAATATTGTTTCACTAGTCCGGTTGACTTGTGAAACACTAATGAAGCACTAAAATATTCACATTTCACTGCAGTATGCACATGTGCTTGTGTAACTGATCAGATGGTGATTATAAAAACTCTTACACGTAACAGAATTGAGGCTGATAGTAAAGCTCACAGTCACTGTAAAAATTCCTGAAATACAAAATTGGCTGCGTCTTTATACACATAAAAAAGTCTATACTCTTTTTTTACAAAATGCTTCCAGATTGAGACATGACCAAATTCAGTACTGTCGTCACAATCGTTCACATAAGGCTCATACAGTAAGATTTTTCACTCGAAGATTGCTAACAGACAGTTGACTATGCTCGCAAATTTGCAGTCTAATGTGACATAGATTGTTCAGCAGAAAAGTGTTGTGTAATACTTATTTCCCACTTTTATTATTTAGCATCATTTCCGGTCAAACAGACTATAATTTGCTCAATCAAATATTCAAGTACAGCCTCTTTTAACTCGATTCACCAGATAATTAATAGATGAAATTTCATAAAACTATCATATAACCTGATTTTTGAGGCATGTAAATTTCGTCGAAGTAAGAACAATCGATATGCATGGTTTCTGGGAACCGTTCACAGGATTCAACAGCCCTTTGTACGATAGAAACGGCGACCATTTGTCGATCGTAAGATTTTTTAAAATTATTTACAACGCATGCATAACTTGTACCCTGTACGTTTTTCAGAGCACTGCTGCAAACTATTGGACGTCGAAGGGAATGCCCAAAAATAAAATTATGTTGAGTCTGGCGACTTTCGGTCGTTCGTTCGTGCTGGTCAAGCCAGAGAACCACGGAGTTGGTGCAGGGTCGACTACCGACCCTAACCCGGGCCGGTATACAAAATCGGAAGGCTTATTATCTTTTTTTGAGGTTCGAAAAATTGAATATTCGAACCAATACTGTTTTATACTGCGAGATATTTTTAGATTTGCGAATATTTGGAAAGCGACACGGCAGTGTGTTACGACGACAAACAACAGGGTGTACCGTATGCTATAAACGGCAATAAATGGGTCGGCTACGATAACACTTATAGTCTTGCTGCAAAAGTAACAAAAATCATGTCTAGGATTTGTATGCTAACTTATCTCAGAACATTAACAGGTGGAATGGTTGAAGCATAACAAATTTGGTGGTGTCATTGTTTTTTCATTGGATCTTGATGACTACATTGGTTTGTGTGGCTGGTCGAAAGGAGAAAAATACCCATTGATCCGCACATTGCACACATCATTGTATGGCAATTCTAGTGTGGTAAACATTATTATGCACATTTAGATGGATGACTGGTTCAAATATTGGACTTTTAGGCATTGAACCAAAAACTCAAGGAGCCAAAATGTTGTCCAGGAGACGGACTCCATCCGGACACAACCAACTGCCGCAATTACTACTACAACTGCCGCTTGTTATCTTGTGGCGATTGTTTGGTATTCAACAGCGACAGGAATATTTGTGATTTTCCTGAAAGATATTCTTGCAAAAATCCCGACACAAATGTATGATATCTTCAATTTCGCAAGCCCTGATTTCTATATCAAGCACTAGATTTGATCCAGACTCACTTGCACCAACATAAGAGTTCAGGAGTCTACCAGTTTAGGATTCCAGAAACTCATTTGTCAAGGAGTTCAGTACAGTTCGTTTTCACTAAACGCTTCTGGAGTCGCGGTTGGCCTTCAAGGAGCTCAGGAGTATTTTTATGCTGTAACAAAAACAATTGTCCTTTTTTCATTTTTTATGCCACAATTTTGTCATATTGGAGCCACATTGCAGGCAATCGTTCCACTAGCTCAGAAATTAGCGTGTTTATTCGTATCAACTCACCCTAGCAGTATCGCTCGTTGTAAGTTCGCTTAGAGAATCAGCAAATTATCGCATTGAACCTTTTCTCTTGAAAATACTGTTGATCTTATGTCTTATCATCATTTAGGTCTATTTAATTTTGAAGGATTCCAAAATTACATGAGGGGTATAGCAAATTCAACTTTCTTGAAGTAACTAAGCAACTCCTAGAAAACTACTCTCAAAGTTTTTATCATACCTGAACTTCTAGATTATAGAAACAAATCCATATTTTTACGGTTCTGCGAATTTTCATGTCATATTATATCACTGGAAATTCTTGAGCAGTCTCAATTAACTTTTAACAATTTTTTTGAGTGAAGAGCTCTACAATAAAACCTTTGAGGGAACGATCTAATTTTTGTAATTTTTCGACTCGGGAACATTTTATAAAAACAGATTATAGGATCAGAATGGCGTCTTCTCTGAGAGTTCGATTTACTCCTAGAGGAGTTCATGAGTAGACAGGTTAGTGTGGCCTATTTTTCTTCTGACTCCTACAGTGGTTCGGAAGTTGATGGTGCAGGCGGGACGTAGCCTTCCCTAGTTGTAATTAATCGTTATAAATGAGAAAAAATTTACCCGTCAAATATACACACTTTGCTTGATACCACTCTTCAAAATCTTTGCTGCGTTTGATTTTCGACAAAAAAGTTGACGATGTATCTCGTTGTAATTATGCATATTATTTGACGAATTCAAGAAAATTTATAATTATTCTTTGCCAAATTACGCATGTAAATGCAGTTTGTTATCTATCAAAAATAAAGTAAAATGAAAATTTTTCGACAAATCCAGATTTTCATGTCAAGATTTGGGGAGGTGTCTGTACGAAGTACATTCTCCTTTTTATCTGTTATCACGCATACAGGTTTCACATAAAATTCTCATGGTGATACTAAGAGTATTGTTACAATTCTGTATTATTCTAGTGACACTTGAGTCACTTCATATTATCTATCATTTCATCATCATCCTTTTCATCCGATTCGTCTGTGCTCACATTGTCGCGATTGCGATAAAAACGCTGTGCTAGGTGGCTATGATTTGGAGTTGAGTAATCCAACGGACTTTGATCTCGATCGTCCAAAGCCATGAACGACGAAGTTGTCGCCGTTTCCGTTTTGGGCGTCTTGCCATCTTGTTCTTGTTTTTTCCATTTCGTACGACGATTTTGGAACTAAATTGTAAACATTAAGGCGTAGAGAATTAAGGGATTCAACGAACTGAATTATTCGAAAATCAGTCAAGTGTTTAGACAGTTTAGGTCATTTTGAACACACAGAAGAAAAATATCCAATAAGTCATGGATTTGTGACCCAACTAGGGGTGATAGTTTCTAGGTCTACAATATAAACATTTTTTCTCTTCTGTTTCTTGCAGTTATTTAATTCTATGCGGTAATGTCTTTTTCAACTAAATACTTGCACAGATTATACGGTTGATGTTAGATGAAAAAGCATATGGTTAGTCAGTGTTATTTTGTGGTTCTTCCGTGGTCTTGTGACCTTGGCTTTGGTGACATTTTTCTACTTATCGTATAGCTGATTTCGTTGAATCTTTTGACCTTATAGTCTGTTTTTTCCAAATGAGCCTTGTCCCACAGAAAGATGTTCAAGCAAATAACAAACAACTTGCGTATACGGACACCTTTATTTTTTCTCGAATTGATTGTAGCAGTTAGGCGAACAAATTGAGGAAAAAAGATTTCGGCCTTTGATGCAGGTTTATTATCTGCCCGCCGATTGCTATGCGTTATTTCACATTTCGAGACTAGTTTTAAAATGAATAGACTATAGTCGGTGAGTTAATTCTATTCTCGTTTGGATAAGTTAGTAATATGGGATCAAGAGGACGAGTTCCGGGCGAACGAACTCGATCATCAGGAGCACTCTCTGATGATCACAGAGCGGGGCAGCATGCAATGATTTAGTATCCGTGTTTATTAGCATACACAAACAACAAGTTATTGAACGAATGTCGGGTCCGATTCGGAGTGGACTCATTATAGTTAATGAAGAGCGGAAAGGGGACAAATTTCGGATATCTTGACACAGCAGGTTTCCAAAGATTCCAAAAATTGATCAGGATTAGTCATAAATCCCACAAATCACACATCGACGTGCAGACAGGGTTAGCGAATCTTTAAATCACACCCAGAATGTGTTGGATGTAACCCAGATAGTGATTTTTCAAAGCTAGTAGGATTGCAAGCTGATCATAAATCGATTCGTTTGGTTGATATAGATTCAAAAACATGATTAAAAATAATGAATCCTCTTTTTTAATAGAGTTAAAATTAAGACTTGGCTGACATTCCACAAATTATCAGCTGCTGATGCATGGTTCACATGATGGTTATGATTAGACGACATTAACCGAACAAGTGTTTTTTAATTATGAAATGGCCATTTCTTATGCATTTGTGTATCACCATGATATCATAATGAAATTCCTTATAAGAATTTTTGGACTGAATTAGGGCGCGGATCGTGCCATACATTAAATTGTCACCAAGAGAAATCTGTTGGGTCAACCAGAATAGAACTGTGTTGGGACAACCATCAATAGAGATACACACAACGTCTATGTCCTGTTTTTGAAGACGTCCCGACAATAACTATAAATTGAAGTTTAATTCAGAACGATTAGGACCCAAGTATTCTTGGGCACCTTAAAAAAGTCTACTCCCGGGAGAAGTCAAGAATTTCTTTCTTCTGATTCTGAGTGAGCACAAAAGACCCACAGACCTGTGGCCTGATTTATCATCCCGGGAGTTCCTGTGGCAATAACTAGACACAAAACATCACTATTGTCTGTTTTTTACAAAATGCTGCCAAGTTGAAAAGTAACAAAAATCAGCACTGTCGAATATGCTAACGAATTTCTGGTCCTATTGTTGTAATATGAGATGGCACGTATACCCTGGCTACCTGGCTTCGGTTCTTGGGAGCTCCTTGACTTAGTTCTTACCCTAACGCTAACCCTGGGAGACGTGACACTGAGAGAGAGATAGTACCTTGCTAAAGACGGTGAAGGAACGAAGGTATTATTATTAAAGAACAAAAAACACAATACAGGTTAAAGGGATACAAAAGTGCCACGATCCGCTAAACATCAAGGTCTGCGCTGAGAGCCTCAGATCCCAGGAAAGCTCCATACAGGCCCTACGCCACCTCTCAAGAGAATAAGAGAGAATTTTAACAAGACTGAGAGACACTGAGGGACAAAACACACTGTCCACAAAACCACACACTCGTATCCCGAAAAATGAACGTTGAAAACTAAACACAGCCAGTGTAGGACGCCCCACAATATGCACACGAGGAAAGCAAATGAGTCAAAAACGCTCTAGACCAAAACGGGCGTACGACAAAAAAGTAATTATTACGAACGAATAAAAATAGCAAACGGTGCCAAACGATAACTAAACACAGTTATGCAAAACATTCTTATCCATTTATAGATTTTGTACCAAAAAATAATATGACACAAACCGTTTTGAAATATTTGATTACCTAATGAAAAGTGAACCTACTTTAGCAACAAAGAACTTTAGAAATAAAATGATAATAAATAGAGGACCAAAGGTCAGAGGCATTGACCCTCTGACACTGTATGACATATTATTTATCAGAAAATGTTACAAATATGAATTACTACTTGCTTTCCACGTTCATCATTTAGAAGCATTTAAAGAAAAATGGACCATAGAATATATAATCCAAATCACCAAAAATCCACATTAACTCCAGTAAAACAAATCTTCAACAAGTTTATTGCTTCTTACTGAACAAAAATGTATTTCACCCAAAAATGTGATCCGAGGCTAATTCTCCAAAGTGAATGAATCCAGTTGTTGTATGGTGACATACAACATTCCACCCGTAGGATTGATGTTTCTACCAATCCATGGGTTCCGAACCCGGCCATTTTTTGAGAAGCCCTGGTTGGGATGGTTACACCTACCTCGACATTGGCCAATGGTGGGACAGCTGCGGCGCTCCCCAGGAAGTCCTTCAACACTGGTGACCGTACCAGGGGGCCCCCCTGTTGCTCCAAGGGGGGAGGGATGTTGTATGACAACATACAACATTCCACCCGTAGGATTGATGGTGTAGCCAATCCACGGGTCCCGAACCCGGCCATTTTTGTTGAGCCCTGGTCGGGATGGTTACACCTACCCCGACATTGGCCAATGGTGGGACAGCTACAGCGCCACCCAGGAAGCCCTTCAACACAGTAATATATAATACCGATTCCACTGCATGACTTATATCTTGGTTTTTCGACTAAAACTGACATTACATTATTTTGAAAAATGCAGACAAAATTAATCATGATGAATTCGTACTCTTTTTCTTGCTGTACTGTACGCAGAGTGATGACATAAACCAATAAAGAACTACATTTCTATAACAAGCCAGAGTAAACCTCGATTCCTTCAATTCCTTGTCTTTAAATCTTATCGCCAATATATACATAAATACATCAAAATCCAATTTTAATAATGTTCGCGTAATATTATGCATATTTCACAATAGAAACACCATACCATGAACGAATGCAGAATGAATTGAACTGAAAATCACTACTTTGTTTGATGATTTATTTATTTTAATTATGAGGAACAATTGCTGTTGGGAAGTTTTGTTGTTTTTCAAGATTTTCAACATTGTTGTCATTATAAAATAATTCTAAAATCTAATTAAAATTTTAAATTATATTATAAGACCCAAGTTGTTGCAGAAAAGAATTTAATCATCAACAGTACGATATTTCCCTCGAAATCACTTCATTTTTCAAAAATCTTCCGAAAGTATGAAAAATCGCAAAAATTATTTGCTCCGTGAATTTCGAAGATGAATTCCCAATTTTTTCCAAGGCACAACATCTCAGAAATTCGACCAAAGGTTTGATAAGTTAGCAATACATCATACTTGAAAATGCACATATTATGTAGTTTCAGATGCTGATTACGGTACTGATAGTAATTCCGGTCAAAAGTGCATTTTCGCATAGTTAAAAAACTGAATATCCAAGTTTCTGGATTTTTCGTCAAGTTTGAATAGTTTTGCTTCTAAGTGTATTATTTAATCTTTAACAAAATATGGTGATGAGTGCTCGGCTGTAGAATAGAAGTTGTTCACACACTTAAGTTGAAAGCGTTAAGAACGTTTTCAAAATGAACCGAATGCTACAATTGTTGATGAAAAATTCAAATTGGGATTTTTGGTAACCATTCGGAAATGTATTTTTCAGCCGAATGAATATTGCCGTCGTAATCAGAGCCCGCAACTACATAATATATGTCATTTTTACGTGTGATTAATTTCTTGCTTGTCAAACCTTTGGTCGAACTTCTCAAGAATTTGTGCCTCAATAAAAAAATACCTTAGATATGTTCACACTAGTTTATTAGAAAATGCCCCGATGGGGCAGAAAAAAGGAGAATATACTTGCTTCGACAGTTGCCATGGTAGAAAAAGAAGTGGACTAGATTTTTGAGAACTTGGGTCAAAGTTGGAAAAAATTCACTTTCTTTATATTGGATTTTCATTCTTTCTCAAAAAAATTGTCTATGTCTGTGAAAAAGTATATTCTGCAGCATCGTGCATTTTGTCCTTCAACTGGCATCAACTACAGTAAAATTTTTCTATATGAAAACTTCAAGTGTAAAGAAATGGTATACTTCAAGTGTAAAGAAACTGACTTCAAGTGTAAAGAAATGGTAAACCGATAGCATTCTAACTTCCGACCAATTCAAAACTCCTGCCTTTCACACTAGCTGAAAAATAGTGAGGGAGGCATATTATAGTCATTTTCAGAACGATAAAGGAACCTGAGGTTCATTGCACTAACCCAACATGAGGATAATCTCAACATCGGAATTAAATTGATGATCCTGACTTTAAGCTATTCACAATGTCCAAATTATTTTCTTCCAATGCACAAATCAAACTCACTTCAGGATTAACTAAAACTGAGGTTTAAGTTCGAGTTTGGGAATCACAAAAATTTTCATTTTGCTTTAGAGACAAGAAAATTATGCGAAAATGTCACTTGATTCCTTTTGTTGACACCAAATTCAGTGAAATGTTCAACACCATTGGAAGCAAACATGTGTGAGAGGAGACACGGGGGTACAAATTTCCACAAGGGTTTTGAAACTGATGGAAAATTTGTTATGCAAAAAATTTTTTGGTCAACTTTTTTTGAATTTATTGTCTCACAAAATGCTACAACACCAAGGTCCACGCCTGTACTCTCCTAAAAATTTCAGAGATGCACATGCTTGGTTGGAAAGTGTGTTGATGCACTCAGCTGCAGAATATACCTTTTCACAAACATAGACAATTTTTTTGAGAAAGAATGAAAATCCAATATAAAGAAAGTGATTTTTTTCCAACTTTGACCCAAGTTCTCAAAAATCTAGTCCACTTCTTTTTCTACCATGGCAACTGTCGAAGCAAGTATATTCTCCTTTTTTCTGCCCCATCGGGGCATTTTCTAATAAACTAGTTCACCTCTTTTTAGTGGGCCTCAACCATGCACGAAAACTTTCATAGAACACATTGAAGTCTTAAATTTGGTCATCTGCACTTCAAAAAAACAACAAAAAAAAACTTCAAGCAACAAATTCTCACTTCCGGCAAAAGTAAAGGATGTGTAAACCGCATAGTACTTAAAAACGGTGTAAAGATACTGAAAGGTGACCATATCTATTGAATTCCTCATGGTTTAGAATCCTTCAACCCAAAAAATCGCAGAAATACTTTTGTTTACACAAATGACTTTTTTCGTGTGAACTGACTCCGTCCATTAAATTTCCCATGGTCAGAAACATCTTCCCTCAAAAATCGCAGAAATACATTTGTTTACACTCAGTATGAATTGAAGTGTAAAGTGATCACTTTCATTAAATTTCCAGTCGTCGAAAACCCCTCCCACAAAAAAACTCACGAAAACAGGCTTGGTTAAATCCGGAATAATTTTTTTGTGTAAAGTGACACATCCATTAAATTCCCCGTAGTCGAAAACCCCTTCCATAAAAATCACGAAAATACGCTTGTTTACACCCGCAATAGTTTTTTCTGTAAGACGATCACATTCATCAAATTCTCCGTGATCGAAAACCCCGCCCACCGGGAAATCACGAAAATTACGTTTGTTTACAACCCGGATAAGTTTTTGTGTAAAGTGATCGCATTCATCAAATTCCCCGTGGTCGAAAACTCCTTCCAGCAAAAAATCACGAAAATACGTTTGTTTACACACGGGATAATTTTCGGTGTAAAGTGATCACATTCATTGAATTCCTCGTGGTCGAAAATCCCCTCCACAAGAAAATTACGGCAGTACGCTTGTTTACACTGTGGATAATTTTTTTGTGTAAAGTGAGGACGTCTATTGAATTCCCCGCGGTCAAAAACTCCCTCCACTGAAAAATCACGGGAATACGCTTGTTTACACCCGGGATAATTTTTCGTGTAAAGTGACCGTGTCCATCAAATTCCCAATAGTCGAAAACCCTCGTCGCCCAAAAATCCCAATAAGGCTACAGGTATATTTGAAACTGCGAAAAAATTGGTAGTGCATTATGCTGCAAAAAATTTTTTTTTGAACCCATAAGTATTATATTACAAAATTGGGGAATATGGCGTTTTCCGGGACTTTGGACAACCATATAATTGAATTGAGGCCATATTTCAAAAAAAGAAAAATTCGCATTTGAGATTACACCCCCAAGATGCTTAGGCCGAAGTATGGAGGTTGGATATGGCACACCGATTGCTGGGCATGGTGGAACTGGGGGCCTTAAAAAGTGCGTTTTTTACCTGTTTTTGGGGCCCCACCGAGCACCACTTGCAGATAGAGGCGAAATGACAAAAGGCACCCCATAGTTTGCCCTTACGCCCGATATTATGTAAAAAACCCGAAGGTTCTAGCTCTTACCGTTTTGGCTCTAGAGGGGGGGGGGACATGAAATTTGGGGGCCAAGTATATTATAGGTTGACGCTGTCGCGCCACCTATGATTACTGCCATATACGAGTATAATAATTTCAGACGATTGTTCTTGAACCAACTGTGGATGACAGTTATAATATTACTGATGACAGAGTAATAATAGGTCATTCACTATTGAGTACGTGAACAATGATGGGTAATGTTGTCTTCAAAGCAAGTGCAGCAAATCGCAGGAACAAATGGAAATATTTTGAATTTAGACTACTTTGTAGAATATGCTCATACGATCCCTCGTCTTGGATCCTGAATTAATTGATCTGCACAAACGTTCATTCATACAAGAATAGGGTTGAACCTAGGATTGTGTGTCCTTTCCCCGACCATCCCTTTTCCCCGACCAACCCGTTTCGCCGACCATCCCTTTTCCCCGACTATCCCTTTTCGCCGACTAATGCTAAAAATAAATACAACAAAATCTCCTTTATCCGAGCATCCCTTTTCCCCGACCATTTCTATTCCCCGACCATCTCTTTTCCCCGACTAATGTTATAAAGAAAGTAAGAAAAATTTATGCCTTATTACAAAAACTTGTCTGCCAGAAAATTTAAACTGAGCTACACATTATTTTCCCACGGATGTTTTCCCACTGTGCTTTATAAAACTTTGAGCCCACAGCAGGTATATATAAAGCAAAGAATGTCTGGTTAGTTTAGTCTTAAATCTTTAATTTCTTGTCAAAAATGGAACATTACGGTCCCGCAACATTTATTCTTACCAAACATCGAAAATCAAATTTATTGAAATGGGAGAGTTTGGCAAATCCGAAGCATTTTTATCTTTTTCAAAAGAGTAAATTATACCAAATTTTACCCGATATTCTATTATTTTTGCTATGCGTATCCTACTTGTTAAGATAAACACTTATAGTCTGTTTTTCTTGAAATGCTTCTAAATAATGAAAGTCGAAGCAAGTAGTATTTCAAATTTTCACGATTTTCTGATAAACAACATATCGTATAGGGCTGGAAATTTGTGAGCATACTGACCTCATCTTCAACGATTTTTTCGAGAGAAAAATTTTACGATAAGATCTTTATGTAAACGACTTTGACGACAGCACTGATTTGTGTCACTTTCATATTTGGAAGCATTTTATAAAAAACAGACTATAGTTACTGTAATAATCCTGATTTTTGCGTATTTTGTAAAATTTAGTGAAAAATAAATTAATTTTTGAAGAACTCATTTTGAAACAACTTTAGCTATGTGCCCTGCTATGGAAAACACAGTCACACGTACACGCTGGGTGGCCCAGAAAAAATATTTGGAGATATGCAAAAAATTATCTGTTGAAGCTATCAAAATTTTACATTCTGATTTACTCTGCAACGATTTACATTTACAAAAATAGAGTCGTCCGAGAAGCTTTACATTTTTCGGGGAGTCGGGAATTTAAAGCATTGTCAGGGAAAAGAGATGATTGGAGGAAAAGGAGGGTCGAGGAGTGGGGATGGTCGGGAATGGAGATACAACCGTTGCCGTTTAGGCGAACAAATCGAGAAAAAAGATTTCGGCATACGATGCAGGTTTATAGTTTGGTCACCGATTTCTACGGAGTATTTCGCTTTCTGAGACTCACTTGAGAATAAATATACTATAGTAAATTATGCCCTGAATGAGTATAACAAAAAATAAACTACGGAACAGCATACTGCAATTCTCAGGAGGCACCTGGTGTGTTCTTAATAAAATGCTTATTGATTAAAAACTTACAAAAACGTTCACAATCCAGAATATCGCTTACATTAAAACATTGCGGCAGAAATATTTCACCCTAATAATTGCTGAGGTTTATGGGCAGCAATTTTTGGACTCCGTGGTTTAGCAGAAAACTACAGAAATAGCAGATGTGGTTTAGCTGGGAACTACAAAAATATGGAATAACGCTTTCCAGAAAGACAGAAATGTATCTAAATTCTATAAAACACTAGTCGATTTGGGTTTTTAACTTACCCAAATTTTCACCTGAGTCTCTGTCACATTCAACATTTTGGCCAATTCGCTCCTTTCGCTCGACGACAAATATTTTTTTATTTCGAAATGTTTTTCAAGTTCGAAAATTTGCCGTCCGCTGAACGTCGTTCGGGCTTTCTTCTTTTTCGGTAACAATTGACTCAACGAAGGCCCCCTGTGGTGGTGTTGGTGGTCTCCGCCGCCGTTATTGAGCGACAATTGGTGACCGTGATGGTGTATGGAATTGGTAAGCAATTCTAAAGGTTGAGGCGACGACGGCGACGTCAGGGAAGACGGCGATTTGAGCGACGGGCGCCGTATGTTGGCCGGAAAGATGGCGTCGAAGAGGTTTTGGTGCATGTTTCCCAGAGCGCTATTTTGCAATGGGAAGTTAGTGTGGGAATTTAGCTTGAGGTGTTGACTGTAGTCGCCGATTGCCAGTGGTGATTCTCCTTTAAGAAATTGATTCTTGTAAGAAAAATCAAGGACCAATCCTGAAATTTGGCTGTAGCCTGTCAAGAGAGCGTCTCAATAGAATTGAAGTTTCAAGACTGGTCCAGCTTGCACTATCATAGGAGTCTATGAGCGTTCGCTTGCACGAAACTAAAAATCCAGGAGTTCGGAAGTATAAAAGTACCCGCTTGCACTAAAAAATTTTCTACAATTTATACCCCTAGAGTAGTTTGTTTTTCAGGAGTTCAGAAGTAAACCTGTTATTTTATGCTGCCGATACGGAAAGTTATCGGTTTTTTATATTTTATTATGGTATTTTGTGGCTTGTGGCTTGCCTAAAAACCTCATGGTACCTTATCCAGGAGAACTAGAATATTCGAGTCATTATACGACATATCTTCTCTAGTTTTTTACGTTAAATTTCACATTCATATCTAATACAGCTCACAAATGAAATCTGACCAGACTAAAAAGTGGTCGTCTGATTTCTAAGCTATAACGGTTAATTTTGATAATCATGAGCAAAAATAATGCTTTGTAGATGTTTAAAATTGTTTTTTCCCGTTAAGAACGAGCTATGACTTAAGTCTGAGGTTCAGCCGAAACCGAGCTCGAGATTTTTATTGCAATCCATAGAAGTTAAAACGGACGCCTAATTCAGCTAAACCTAAGGCTTAGAACTCTTAAGCAAGGTTGTAAATCTCAGGTTTAGATGGTGCAGCCGGCCCTAGATTAATTGACAATCTAACGTCAATAAAACAATTAATTGGGCCGAGTGTAACAAAAAATGACCAATTGCTATGGTAACAAACGGTTTCAGAAAAAGGTTTGCAATTATGTGCTCATCTAAACTCTTTTTAGTAATGTCACTTTTTCTAGGTTCGCTTATAAGAATTTATTAATTATCAGATTAGACTTTTCTACAATTTCTACCCTAAGAGTGGTACTGGTATTCATTATCATCACTGTTTAGTTCAATTAAACTGTGAAAAAATGAACGTCTATTCAAAAAAAAGGAAAATTAAATTTATGGGAGTCAATGCCTAAAACTGCACACAAAAATTTCCTTGCTCCTGAAAACCTGGACTCGTGGATTTTTTGGACAAGCCACTTCTTTTTTACCAGTAGAAAAAAGAATCATTCACGATTTTTAAAGGAGTTCAGAAATCGTTGTTGCCAATAAACCCAGGTCAATCGCCAAGTATTGATCAGCTTGTATCAACATTTGCTGACTCCAGCTTCCCATTCGCTTAACCATCTGTCAAGTTAGCCACGACTATGGCCGAGATGACTATGACTATGTTGGCTGAAGGCTAACTAACTTGACTATATGGCCCAGTGGTCAATGGTTGAAATTCTTAAGGTCCTGTCATACTTCATCGCGCGGTACCGCGCAGTGCGGTATGAGTAGATTTTTTTAATTCTTGCGGCGCCGCGCGATGCTGCTTTCAAGGTTCAACTCAAACGAAATTTTCGAACGACCCATGTGTTATAAAGCTATAATATATGTTGTAATAACGTGTTGTTGCATACTGTAGCATTTTTATATGCAGTTCAATCATATTTTTTACATGAATGGTGAATTACGACACATTTCGGATATTATTTTATCATGATTATACATGCGCAGCGTAGAAATTCTATGGGGGTCAGACAATACGGGAGGTGGGATAGAAAAATTTTTTCCTTCGAGATAACGAAAACAAAGGTCTTCTAACATCCAAACAGCATATTTTTCAACCTATATTAGTCAAATATGTTAAATTATTTGCTTGGACAGCATCGTTAAAATTTTAATGTTACTTCTCTGGAATCAAGTATGCTTCGCCTAGGGAGATCTTTGAACTACGGTATCGTCTTCATTCTCATGACGACTTTCTTTTCTCTTTTGCTCATTTTCTTTCGTCATCTTCCCAATCATTGCCAAAGGAGTCAAATCTGCTGAGGTCAATATCCCCAAACCCCCTCCCCACGTGCATGTATGCTCTTGGTGAGGAATTCATCCTACATTCTGGAAAGTCCATGATTGACAAGTTTTGGCCATGCACTCGGAAATTTTTCCAGTGAGGTTTTTCCTGTAATTTTATCCCAGAAGTATTATTAATGAAGTTTTCAGAAATAGATTTTCAGGAGGATTGGAAATATGTATAATCCGTTTTCATAAAATGTTTGTAAGTTGAAAAATGGACAAAAAAATTGACCGCCCTTAAAGTCGTTTACACAAAGCCTTTATTGTAGGATTTTTGGCGTAAAAAGCTGGCGAGGACTAGTTGAGCAGGCTCAAAAAATTCCCATCCCATGGGACGCACCGTATAGTAAGAAATTATCGCAATATAAAATGATACTTGCTTTCCACTTTTTTTATTCACGGCATTTCCAGGAAAGGAGACTATAGGTTGTGTTGTGCTTACATAATTTACAATGGAGATATGAATGTGGAAAAATTGTGGATATGCCAAGTAGGTGTAAACACGTTTACGACCTGATGTTGTCTTAGCAGTAAGCCAAGTGCAATTAGCAGCTCCAAAAACGATAAAAACAAGAGTGCTTGCAAGTTTTTCGAGTATATTTTTCTGTTTAGAGAGCAAAACCGAAAGCCGCGCAGCACCGCACTACGCCGCGCCGCACCACGCGGTGAAGTATGACGGACTTTATGCCTATGGTGATAAAGTCTTAATTAAACTACAGTATGATTGTGTGGGGATATGGTTAATTCTACTTAAAACATGCGTCCGTAATGGTAGCCACTTTTACAGTATAAGTGGAAAAGGTGAAAAATAGGAATTCCGATTTTAAAAGTTTTCTTGCAGTTTTGAGGACACACTCTGTAAACCATTGCAAATACATCAATTAAACGTTATCAAAACTTTTATGGTCACAGTCCGATTAATTCAACTACATGATGCCTTGTGACTGCATTAACTAATTTATTCATTGTTCATCAACATTTTGTGTAATTTTAATGTCAAAAAAGGATTGTAAACCTGAACAGCACGCATGAGGCTATTCCATTTTGATGAAACCTCGTAAGAAGTGGTTGATCTTCAATAGACGAATAAAATCCAGTTGCTTTCTGCAGGTCAGTAGGATTTCTCACCATAAATGTGACTTTCTGGCAAAGTCTACAGTTCGCTCATTATTAAACTCAAAATATTCATGTAAAGGGTAATAATTTTTGGCAAATGTAAATCATGAAATCTCTTGACTACGAAAATTGTGATAGAAGAACTGAGTCAAATCTTTCCGAGGCTGCACATAGCGCTCGAAAGTGAAATCACTGAAAATAGAAGGAAAACCTGAATTTCGAGATTACTGTAGCCATGAAAACACATAGTTGAAGAGGATGAATATAACCGTCATGATCAGCATATGAAACTATCGTGATGTGATTAAGTCGTATCCATGGTATAATTTTTCTGACTCGTCAACGTTTGTTTTCCGATACATTCTCTCAAATATTATATG
This sequence comes from Romanomermis culicivorax, assembly GCA_963922205.1. Lineage (NCBI taxonomy): Eukaryota > Metazoa > Nematoda > Enoplea > Mermithida > Mermithidae > Romanomermis > Romanomermis culicivorax. Next base: position 52,811 of record CAWUHX010000103.1, on the reverse strand, counting down.
TTAAAACTAGGCAGAAAATACCTGCACTGCCTTCATTTTCATTGGCCGTCGTTTTATCCTGAAAAACATTCGCCGCTTCGTTCTCTTGAGTCCCGCCCAAGATGTCTTTTATCCTATAGGATGCCACTTTTGGTCTGACGGGCGAAATTTGATGAAGAAACGACGACGAATACGATTGCGGAGCGAAAAATTGGCTATGGTTCCATAAATTGGCGTTCATCAAAGCGTTCAGTAGACCGACGCTTGAGCCGGCGTTCCATTGGTGAGTTTGCGAAAAATCCATGCCCGGTAGTTACTGTAGCTAGAGAAAAATCGGCACCGTTAAGAATAAGCGTTTCGTAATTGCAGACTTTTCTATGTTCTCTATTTTCGAGTTGGAGAGAGATGGAGAGTGAAAAATTAAAGAAAAGAGAAGCCAAGAGCGGCACATTATTAAAGCTCTTATAGTCATAGAGATGTGAAGCTTTTAAGCTGCCCATAATTGGCCTCTTATGAATTTAAGAGCTTCTCTAGGAGAAAACGCTGAGAGAAAAAAGAAATCACTTTTTCTCCATATATCTTACAGGTGATTATCGAGGCATTATTGCGCGAAAAAGCACAGGTAATGAAGCATTGGTGCCTCTCTTCTCCCTCAAATACCCTACCTCATTTGCATATATACGCACAGTAAAGCTTCAGCCGTTATTAATAACACAGGAACCGAAATAATCATAATAATCACACAATAATAAAATAATCTTAATAATGATAGCTAATCGAAAAGTGAACGCTCATTAGAAAGCCTTTAAGTGCCGCTGCTAAGGAGCAAGCTCTCTTTTCGAAAAAGCAAATATAGAGAAAATTGCCTCTATTCCAGCTAGGCACACACCTTTCCATGTTTACTCGATTGAGAGACATAACTAGAAGCGAGCAATCTTTAATAAATGTACAATCCATGTATCATACATAAATTGAACGTTAATCTTCAAAACATAGCCTACAGTAAAGCTCTATGTTTATCACACGCGCGCACACACACACTCACAAGTGAAACTCAATTGCCATTGCTAACGGTTAATTATAGAAAGAGACATTCATTTGCATAATTAGGCTCACTTCTGTAGAAAGCAGATTCACCAACATAAAATTATAAGTCTTCTTAAAATTGAGGATTGTAGGCGTCTGTATGTGCAACGAGAACAGCGAGGAAGAAAAAATTAGAGCCTTTTCTTGTTTATGGTATATTTTGATGAGACAAATTGGAGGTGTGTAGGAAGAAATATGAACGCTGTGATTTACAGGTTATGTTTTGGTGCTTCGAAATGTTGCATTGAGAAATAGCTTAATAATCAGGTATGAATTCAGGATAAACAAGTGTTCTATAAACGTGTATCTGGTGTCAAAATTACAGCGTAGGAGTGCAATAGTGCAATGTTCTGCAGTAACTGTGATGAGGGAAGGTTTTGTAGGCCTGATTGCACGACATCAACATAAAATAATGTGGCTCTAAAGTTCAATTTTATGACTGTTTCTATTGTTCAACTTTCGCAATAAAAATTCAATTGTAAGGTAGCCTTAACGCAAACATAAACGGCTAAGGCCAACCTTAACAATAGTAACCATAAAGTGGTCTTGAAAACTTTTTGCTAGACTATTTCCTTAGAATTACCTTAGGCTTCGGACATTAGGGTAAAAATATATCTTTAAAGTAATCCTTGAGGCTAACATTGCAAAATAAGGGTAAATCAACGAATAACATCAATACATCCCACTCTCATCAATTGAGAATGGTTTTTCAGTAATCTTTTGAAACTGGACACTTTATGTTTCGTTTCTATCCCAATTTGATTATGCAAATTTTAGTGTAAAAAAGGGTCATTGAGGGAAAGAACTATTGTATACAATTTTCAGTTTTCTTCGGCATTGACTTCCCGGACTTTGAACCGTATGCCATATTGTGTTGCAGCTAAAGAATCACTTTTACTACAAAGTCAAATTGGTCATTCACACTTTAAGATTTCGCTCACGAGAGAAGAATGAATTCAGAAGGTCAACATAATTCCCAGACAGTGAGGCACCACAGGACTGTTCAGAGATAGACTTGCTTGCACAAAAGTATTCTGCCAGTACAACAAACCTCTCGGATTATCTATAAACAGCTACAAAATGTGCAAAATGATTTCAAGTAAAGACAGCTAGTTATCTTTTCAGATAAACAATGGAATCACTTTTCTTTTATAAAAACGAAGAACCTCCATTCACGTTGAATATTCATAGACTAAACTCAGACCTCGAACCACATTCAATGCATTCACTGCCAATTCATAGCCTGGCTGTTGACTATTTAAGACCCTCTATATTAGTTTTCTGGGGTGCGGCTTTATCACTAAAAATTGAGTTTAAATGTTATTGGTTGCATGTCACGTGTATTGTATTATGCTTTTTCAAGGATGCCGTGGCTGTGTCGTGAAGTATAAATGTGGCTCAAGTCACAAGCAGATCTAGAAGTAAGAATTAATTCCGCTTCTCTCAGAACGTGAAATGTAGCCGATCAGCACGTTCTATACATCGATAATGAATGGCGCCTTGAGTCCAACCTAAAAAATTCGCGCAGTGCGCGTTAGGAAATGCAGAATTACCGTACTTCTTCCAATTGAAACCCGCGAGTCCGATAGTTTTTCAGGTTTTCGGAACAGTTTCTACTTTTTATACAGAGCATAAACACGAAATAGCTTAGAATTCAAACACAATCAAGAAAAATTTTTCCATGGAGTTGAATCAGAACAAGAATTATCACTGTTTTCATTTGCTTCCTCTTTAGCATCCTTGTTGCATAGTTCAATTCAACTGTATTTGCTTTCATAGTGAAATTCTGATCCGTTTGGATTTTAATAGAACCCGCGGGTTGCATTAATAAATCAACAACAGGACAAATCTGGGGCAGGTCAACCAAATTTCAATCGTACACTGACCACGCATAATTCCGTCAAAAATTGGGATACGCCATTTCAAATCATATTTTTGAATATATCTCAAAGAAATCTATCGATTGATATCAAATTTGCTGCGTTTTTGAACAAGTTTCTGCTCCCCTAGAAAAGTCACTATTTGGGTTGGATCAAGCATCTGTCTGGGTGAGATCAAACCACTTTCTGGATGTTGTATTCAGAAGTATTGGGCAAACGCCCGTGAAACAAACGGGCTTATATTTTCGTCTTTTCGTCCCACGACAAATTTTGTAGAGCGACGAGACAATTAACGTCACCAGTATATCTCCAAGGGCCAAATCACGGAAGGCACGGAAAGTAAGAGCAAAGCAGGAACGGAGTAGGAGTAAGTGCTGGGTACGTAAGGAGTATTCCTAGATTATGTCGTACTTTTGTGATATCTCACAGCGCTGTGAAAAGGGGAGCAATTCATCGGAAGGAACTTTTTTTGTATCACAGGTAGTGAGAGAAATAAGTTCGTAGCATAATCAAGGAAAAATAAAGCAAAGCTACAGATTTCTGATCGGAGAAGAAGTATATTTGGAGCAAGACAAGGAAATTTACAGGTAATTGTGAATCTTACTATTTTCCGCAGTCTGGACAACATAATTGTCTTGTGGTCGACCGCATTCAACATATAAGAACATACACTTGTGACACCAACAGGAAAGACCCCTGAATAGCAGAAGTCACGAAAAATTGGCCACTTTTGCTTCAATATTACTTCCAAATCACTCCAGCATTACTCACTTTTGACTGTAATACGACAGAGTTGGGAGAAGATGAAAAATAACCCACGAGCGCTAGATTATTTTATGCATGCGGTTTTTGTTGTGACTTTTTCCATATTTCTCTCACTTTACTCCATAATTACTCCAGCATTGGTCCAAAGGTCCTTTCCACTGATTTGATCCTACGGAGTGCCTAAACAAGTGCCTAAACCATAGCCATACTTGAGTTTTGCGATTAGAGCAACCTACGCATCACATTTTTGATTATGTCAGATTGTGAATCAAACTATTTTTTGCGGTTTCCGAATAAAGCATGGTCCGTTCTTTTTGAATTGCTTGTAAATAATAAAACTGAAAAACTAGAACTATTTGTCATTTTCACTATTTTCTGGTAAACTATTGCGTCATATTTGACTGCTAATTCGTGCGCATACTCAATCTTTGAGGATTTTTCGAATAAAAAAATCTACAGTAAAAACTTTATACAAACGATTTTGACGGCAGTACAAATTTTAATATTTTTTCCATTAACAAACATTAACAACGTGCTAATACAGTAGTGGAGTTGAACAAATGCATTACTTACTTCGATAACCTTGCAAAATAAGTCAACTCGAAAACTTATCATAAGAATCGAGATTTCAAATTACATCATACGTTATAATAATGAGAAGTGCAATGATCAAACATGTTCGAACTACCAGCTCTTTCCAAATTGAATCATTTTGTGTCTTGAATCAACGTTTGCCGCTTTTGAATTGAATCCTTCAGGGATATTAGCCCTTTTTCGAATGGTAAATTCTTACTGTACTTCGTCCTTTCTTTCTTCCCTATACATATAAATTACCAATCATTTGAAAAATCTGCTATACATGATACGAGCTGTGTGCGTTAATAAAACGCTTAAAGAAGCTTACATAATCAAATTCTCTTGGGTCTTATGTGGTCGTCGACTTTCTATGAATTGTCATCTTTAAGGGCGAAAATTAGTCTTGTACTGTATGTATAGACCGTATCTCCGAATGGCGAATTTATCGCCTCAAGGAACCGGAAAGGACTAGGCCTTCATAATGATGATGATGATATACATTTTTAATTTAGTTGAAGATGAAACCACCGTCCTTTCTAGATGATTCCATTTGTGCTGTACCGCCACAGTGTACAAAATTATAGGAGTGTGGGCAAATGAAAAGGCAGCTATTTGCGTCCTGATGATTTTGATTGCCCGAGAACATGGTCCCACTGGAACGAGCTTTTCCTGTGCTTTTTTGCTTTCTTGATTGAAGGAAATTGTTAGAGTATAACTAGCGTGATTGTCGCTCTAGAAATGGGGAGAAAAGGATAGGGATTTTTCTAAGTGTGCGAAGTCACGGTGTACGCTAGGGAAGCGTTCTAACGTAACTTCTGAAATCATTCATAGTATAGAACAATCGATAGCCCACATCAACCCGTGTGGTATCTTTTTTGCACTGAAGTTGGCACAAATGTGCTAAACAATCTACAGTACGCACATATGATTTCAGGAACTATAACACATATAAACACATAGCAAGCAGATCGCATTCGGTAAACTCGCAGACATAAGGAAAAATTCTAACATGAAGACAATCTAATCTCACACCATTTTCGAACTGTGAGCTCGTGGATTTCATCAAAGTTCAGGAGAGCATAATTAGAAGAGATTCCTCCATCTGGACATTATTGTAATCCTCACAATTTCTGCCTAATGTGTCTTTTAATCTTTCGCTGTTGACATGTGGTATAGGCGAACTTAGCACTGTTGACCACATTCTTGCAAATTTTATTGTAAACATAGCATATGGGCAAAATAGATTAGTGTAACATCACTGGTATGTCTATAGACTATCGAACAGACTATAACGCACATATTTTAATTTACACTTGAAGACCTTCGCTCGTGAGACATTCAAATACGTGGTACTGACACCAAAATGATTCAATATGTGGAAATGGGGATTTGTGATGGCATTAGATAGGTCAAATTACAGTAGCATAATTTATCACACAGAAAACTTCCGTTATCTTACAAATTCCGTAATTTACCAAATCGCCAGAAAATATTTGGACATTTTTCTCTTGATGTAGAGAAGTCAATTTAAACTCATAGGTTTTATGTTTCACCCAACAAAAGGATTGACTATACGAGTAAGAACCCAGAATGCAGTTCATAGTTTCAGCACATGTTATCTAGAGTGAGGCTCCAACTGAAGCTGAATACTGGACTATTATCAATTCGATGTTAAGTGGTAAAATGCGAACCGGATTTTGGGTGTATTACGGATACGGAACGACAGGTTCACGCAATCGACCATTAGCGTTATCGCCGGCACATACTAACTGTTCGACGACCACAAACTTTCATCGTTAGGGAAAACGAAATTATGAATTTTTAAAAAGTGCGTTAAATTGACAGCCAAGTACCATCAGGGGGAGTATTCTCATGTGAGCGGTTCCCAAGTGAGCGATTCCCAGGTGAGAGAATTCCCAAGTGAGCGATTCCCAATTGAGCGAATTCCCATGTGAGCTAATTCTCAATTGAGTGATTCCCATGTGAGCAATTCCCAATTGAGGGAATTCCCAAGTGAGCGAATTTCAATTGAGCGATTCCGATGTGAGCGATTCCCAATTGAGCAATTTCCAAAGTGAGCGAATTCCCAACTGAGCGATTCCAAACGAGCGATCGAGAATGTAATAACACTTTCTCCATATTTTCCTCCTTTACCTTATATTTTTATTTTTACACATTTCTTTTTTCTTTTGTTTTCTCTGTGTATTGCTCATGTTTTCGTTTATGTATGTTTTTACGTTTTCATCCTTTGTCTTTGCTTTCTTTCATTTTATTCCTTTTTGTCATGTAAATTTTTCTTTTTTTGCTCATGATACAATACATTAGGAGTTGTCATTTTATATAACCGTAGTCTCTCGTATAATTCTTGGAAATTTCGGCATACTTCATCCTTGGAAGTGTGAAAATCTTCATAAACAATATAAACAAAAGAATACAGGAAGAAAGAAAACATCAAGAGGAAGGAAACGTCAACAAAAATGGAGACATCAAGAATATGTGAAAATAGGTGGAAAAGCGTAAGAAAAAGAAAAAAAACATGAAAAAAGCGATAAAACAGAAGAAGTAAGATAGAGAAAGCAGGAAAAAAGAAAAAAGAAGTAAGATAGAGAAAGCAGGAGAAAAGAAAAAATAATGTGAAAAAGAACAAAAAAGAAACAATCGGGCGAATAGACAAAGATAAAGATAAAGTAAAAGCAAAAAACTAAGATGAAAAGTAGATAAGAATGAAGAAAAAATCACAAAGGATAAAATTAAATAGGAAATAGAGCGTGAAAAATTATATAACAATAACGTGTGAGACAATACCTATTAAAAATGACGGCTTGTAATGTATTACTTCATGAGCAAAAAAAGAAAAAAGATGACAAGAAAAAAGATAAAAGAAAAAAGAAAATGAAAGAAGGCAGAGACAAAAGATAAAAATGCAAAAACATACGTAAACCAAAACATAATTGCAAGTCATGGAAAAAACATAAATTGCAAGTCAAAACATAATTGCAAGTCACACCCACTTGGAAAATCGTTCAATTGGGAATCGTTCAATTGGGAATCGCTCAATTGAGAATCGCTCTGTTGGGAATTGCTCAGTTGGGAATCGCTCACTTGTGAATCACTCACTTGGGAATAGACCCTATCAGTGAATGTTCTCTAACAGATAGTAAAACTTTTTGAGCAAAATTTATTCGAACAATGGCGCTGGTGCTTTTATGCAAGATTCAGCATCATCCACAAAGCTCGGACCACACAACAGTAGTGCCACCATATGAAAAATGGCCTTGCTCTTCACCAAACTTGTATCCTTCTTGGTGCGTAAGGTAACATCACAATATCAATGGCCTGAAACAAGCCTTTCACAATACATGGATACAGGCTCCAATCGTAGAGGTGTGAGTCAAGAAGTGTGCGCATGGGGTTATTTCGAATGATATTGTATTAAAGTAATCGTAGTTCATTTACGTAATATTCAAACTAAAAACTAGAATAAACTGAAAAAAATCAAAAAGCTATTCCATATTCAAAAAAAAAAAAATCAAAAAGCTATTTCATGTTCATCGATAGATTCTATACAAGACAGATCAGGTTCCAAGTCCGCACCCGATACAAATTTTGATTTAGGCAAATTTAATACTATTTTTTGAGTTATTGAATCCACATACTTTTCGAGATGACTTGATGTGAAACTATCGATCCATCCGTGTTTCAATAAACTCAATTTTGAAAAATTGAAAAAAATTTGAAAAATCAGAAAGATTTTAAAAAAGATCAATAAAAATCATTATTTACAAATAATAATTTGTAGCCTGTTCACAGTCAATTCTGTTGCATGAAATGCAAGAAGAGGAGCCACTGCAGATCAGCAAATAACTCAATGGTCCAAGATTTATTCGGCTAAAGTTTTACTGGTAACAAGGAAAATCTACGCTGGGATACTGCCTCCATCGAAATAATATTTTCGGCCATACCCAACATACTACTATGGAGCATGTCTTTTCCTCATTCTTTCAGCTTGACATTCATTGATATCTTTATGTCTCCACATTCATCATCGAGCTTTGACCAACTGATCGATCACTCATGAGATGTCTACATTTTACATGCTATAGTGAATTTGATATCTGCTACAACCAATGTAATGTGCTACGTGAATTTGTTTATGCAAAAATATGTTAAACAATAGCAACGCTCATTGATGTACTTATAATGGCAATTCATTCGATAGGGGATACAAAAAATGCGAAATGCTCATTACATCTAGTCTTGAAAGTGTTTAAGTATTTCACACTGTAAAATCAGTATTTCATCACATGAAGAACTTTTTTGACATGAATTAATTTTGTTGAATGTGTCCGTTGCATGTTATTATCTTTTGTAGTTCATTAGGCTATGAGTAGACCACATCTCGATTATATTGCTCATTTATGCAAAATTGTGTGTAAATAGGCCCACGGAAAAAATCTGTTGATGTTATATCACTCTGTCTATGTAGCATTACTCTGTGTTACCCACGAATGCACTGAAATATATTCCATGTCAAAATTTGCAATTCGAGATCTTTTTCGTCAGTCAGTTTGATGACCCTTTAACACACTTGATCTGAGTTCAAAAATACGAAAATTGCAAATAAAATAGCTATACTTTTGTCAGTGTTGTATTTCAGTGATGGTGCTTTTTTAGGACACAACCATTTATTTCTCAATATTGCTGCTTTATATGAATGGATCGTGAATCCCACAAAACCTACAAGTATCCATGATGTGGTGTTTCATGATCAATTGGCCGAATTTGGGTCAAACATCAAACATGATGACTCTTTAAAGAATGGTTCAGTGGTGAAAAATTGGCATTACGCCAAGGAATGGCAGAGTCCGAAAAAGTTTATGTAAAAAGGAATCTGATTATATCAGTGACCACACTCGTGAAGAAAATTCCTACAACTGTGCTATTACTTGTTCCCCAAAAAATGGGGGCAGTCTACGCAGCTATGCAATAATGACTAAAGAGTGTTTGTTTTCATCCTATATTGTCGAGCCTACTGGCATCTCGAACGAAGTGATCACTATACATGTCTAAAGTAAGTAAATTATTCACTCAATTATGTGAGTTTTACATGAAAAGATTAATCAACTTATTAATATAATCAATGAGAAAAATTTTGCAGCACTTATACAGACTGATAATTTTCTTTTTTAGGTGGAAGTTTTTATAATACTGCATCTGACGACATTATATCCAAATCAAAAGTGAGTAGGCATGGTTTATGCCTTACCATGGCACGAATAAATTCAGTTTTTGTTGGTATTGAGTTTTTCAATCCAACCTAGTTTTTGGTTGTCGCTGCTGTGGTCATTTTAAGTAAATGTGCTGCTATATAGTTGCCAAATGCAGGCAAACTCTGAACTAAAGCTGAACCCTTTTTCAAATTCATAATTCACATGACTTATCTCGCTTATTCTGATCTGTATTTTAAGGAATACATAGACGACAAGATGAAATAGTGGACACCAAGTGATCTGTATTTCAATTTGCAATTTTATTCTTATGATATCGGATTTTTTGCATTAAAGAATTTTGATATTGAACTCAGGGATTTGAGCTTGAATGACTACTTCTGATTTAACAACAGGAAAATATTATGGGAATAGTCAGAATGCTATTAAAAAATCGCATATCTACATGAAATTTTTACACCACTGAACGTGAGATACGAAACTCTAAGGCTCGTATGCCAGAAGGTGGAGTAGCCTGCTCCATGGAGTAAACGATGTATTATTTGCCAGATTATCTCCAGTTGGCATTCCAGAAGGAGGAGTAAAGAGAAGAATAGAGTAGAATAAATCGGTATGCCAGAAAGCGGAGTTTGCTAATTCACGGATTAAATGGCGTATCAGTGGATTATCTTTTTTCGGTATGCCAGAAAGAAGAGTAGAGCAATCAGTGGAGTAAAAAAACGTTTTTTCTCGTCTTTTTCTTAACCTGATTCGAGCAGGTGTATTCAGTGGAGTAAGACTGATTTATAGCACTCATTTTTTGGAGAAATTTGGACGGGGAAACGAGCATACAAACAACATTCCACGAGTTCTTTTTCGAAGATCAAATCCATTCGAAATGTATAGTGATTTCGACTTCCAACTAGAATATCGATTTAATAAACCGAAAGTGTGAATTTTGATAGGATAACTATCACCTCGTTTTTCGTTGCTCATCCTACGAATGTCATATATGCAGATTAGCAAAAAGCATTGCAACAAAGTGGTCCTGCAGAAAAATCGATAAAGTCGATAAAGTGGTCTTTCGGGGAAAAGTAATAAAATCGATAGACCAACAATGAACAGCAGAAATCTATTGTGAAAAATATGACGACTTTCATGCGTTTTTGTCACTACTCCACTGTTTAATACGCTGATTACGAACTCCGCCACTACTCCACTTTCTGGAATGCCGAAAAAGAAAATCCGTGGAGTAGCCTAATCCGAGGAGTAGCTAGTCGGTGGATTAGCTTACTCCGGGCAGTGGCTACTCCTCGGATTAGCCTAATCCGTTGAGTATTCTGCTCCACCTTCTGGCGTGCGAGCCTAAGTGTGTAATCCATTTTCTAACTGGACCTAGTAAAAGAGATGTTCATGCATAGCACTTAGCACTATAACTTAGAAAAAGAAAACTTTGGCTCACAACGTCATCACCAGCCTACGGATTTCTTTTTATTTTTTTGTGTTCCGAATACACATGCACAGCGTGGAAATTCTGTTGGGGGTCAGCTCGAATCTGCTGAAGGTCAATCCAAAAATACGCAAGAAGCGCAAGTGGAACATCCATACTTCGAAATTTTTGCCGTAATGGACGCAACGCAAGCCTTGCGCCCGAAGTATAGATGGGCCTTAACTTCAACGGCACAGTTTTTAGCGGAGAAAAAGTGGTTAAATATTCATAAATGCGTTATTTTATGTGATATAATTCCAGCCTGCAATTCTTCAAAAAATGAGGAAACTGCATATCTGTGTTCGAATGTCTGTTCACAGACCATATCAGAACTACGGCAAATCTATTCCTTGGTATACAAAAGCTGAAAATCAAAAATAGTCATAGCTACTATATAACCTATTTTTTTCTGAAATGTTTTTAAAAAATTAAAGTGGAAAGGAAGTACTGTTCGATTCTCAGCTAAATCATTTTCGATTCTGTCTCCTTATCTGGACTGTCCCCTAATCCTGACTGTCCCTTTACCCCGATCGTCTCTTTGCTCGGACCATACCTATCATTAGATGATAACTACTGCACAAAATTCCAGTGACCCCGACCCACGGAAATTTTTCAAACAGTATAGTTTTAAGAAGGTTTCCCGGTATCCCGACTGTTCAGTACAGATCAACAGTGCAACACAAAAAGCAAGTTTTGAAGTTAGATGAGGAAGAACGATAGCATTTGACAACAAGAAGCAATGCTAATTATTGCTTAGAAATTGGGGAATTTTCGCTTTCGCAAATGAAGTGTATGCAAATACATGTCATAAATGTTGGCTAAATAATGGAACTAACATGAAACTATTTTATTAATTGAACTCGTCCATGTTACATGAAAACAGCTAACGTTTCGGCAGCCAAAGCATTCATTGGACCAGAAACCGGATTGTGCCCAGCTTCAGGATTGTCCACCTCCCGATTATTTTTAACCTTTGTGCGACCTTTTTCAGACCCGAGCTTAATGCAAATCCGGCATTCATAGGAGTCCATTATTGAAGCATGAGCTATATTAAATTTATTTAGAAATATCAAATGGAAAGAAGCGTTGAAAGTAAGTTCAATTCAAAAGAAGAGTGAGCTTATTACTGTAATTAACGAGAAAAACTTTCTCGTCCATCAATGACGAACAGGCCGACTGATAACTTTCTCCAATGCCGAATGCACTTGCGTGTCGATAAAAGATTTATATAAATCAAAAAACGATTGGTAAGAAGTTATTCATTTGATTTTAGTCCTATGTTTTATGAAGGGATGCCTATTTTTCTACAGTATAAAGCCGTTTACTTCGTAAAAGTTTGTATCGAAATGAACTTTATTTGTCGCTGCATCTGCCATACCGAAGTACATGGACTACAGTCGAACAGACTTATTCTTCTGGAATAAATGGAATCTATTTAGATAGGTGGTACTTACAACTTTTAATAAGCTTGAAGTCTGATATTTTGTCAGAATTGATGTAACTGCACCGTAATCATTGACTGCACTGACCAAACAAGATTGTGATAGATATTCTATCATTAGATGATAATGAAAAAATGTGGACATTGTCGCAGTTTATTTACATTTTTAAAACTAATGCATGATGGGAATAGGGACAGTCCGCGTAACGGATGTCATTCTTTTAGCATTAGTCCACGCAGCGCGAAATGCGACGTCATTCTTACAGAATTAGTCGGTGTAAAGGCACAGCCGGGGTAACGGGATGGTGGCGGTAACGGAACAGTCCGAAGAAACAGGAACTTTGATGTAATTCTTTTAGCATTAGTCGGGGTAACGGCACAGTCGGCGCAACGGGATGATCAGGGTAAAGGGACAGCCGGGATAACAGGGCATAATCCAATTTTCACATTGGCGTTCAAAATTGTAAGACTTCTTCATTTCTAGCATATCATTATAAACTACTGTGTATTTAGATATTTCCAGTACGTGCTGCTTTTTCAACTCTTGAAGCAAAACAAAACAACGTTAAAGAAGTCGAAATACGCTTTTCTTCTCGCGAGAACCTGTGTTACACGTACAGAAGGATATTGTAAGTGCCAACGGTTCTGAGCTGGTCGTCTGTACTGGTACAAAGGGAGGGATAGTACAAAAACCGTTGCTTGCTCAACAATTTCATAATTTCTGAGCATTTCCAAGAAAACCTTACTTAGCCAAGTCACGCAATTTCCAACTAGAGCAGAAGAATTTGACATTAAACAATATTTTGTCGTCAAATAAAAAACTTGCTGCAGCCTGCTTTTTAAATGCACCAACAATGATACTGGGAAGTTCTGTTTCGTATTTTCACAATTTTATACCACACTACGTGTCGATTGAAATTTGTGAACATAATAAACTAACTTTTTCCGGAGTATAAAATTCTACAGTAAAAGCTTTGCGTAAGTTTGTGTCTGTTTTAGTTTCGGGTATAGTGCACGAGCGCTACCTAGTGCACGAGCGCTACCTAGTGCACGAGCGCTACCTGATACAGGAGCGCTACCATAGTCAGAAGCGCTACCAAATTGGAAATAAATGTCTTATATACTTTGTGTGTTGACAGGATAATTTTTGGGTCGGTGCCAGATCCGCTACCTACTACTGCATATCCATCTTATTCACATCTTCTACTTTCTGCTGAGATATTTATAGTCCGTTTTTCTAGAAATGCTTCTAAATAATGAGAGTGGAAAGCAAGTAGTATTTCAGATTTTCATGCTTTGCTGATAAACAATATATCATATTGAACTGGAAATATGTGAGCATAATAACCTAATCCTTAGGGATTTTTCGATCAAAAAAATTTACAGTAAGAGTTCTACGTAAACGATTTTGACGACAGTACGATTTGTGTCACTTTTCTATTATGAAGCATTTTATAAAAAAACAGAGAAAAAACAGTCAAGTAACACATTACATTTACTTTTTGCATTGAATAATTCGGCTCATTCAATTTTTTACTAATTAGATGATGCATATACCGTGAAAATTTCATTAATTATTAATGATTATCATTAAATTAAATTTCATTTCTTAAAAATTGTAAAATCTTCAATTTTTCCCGTATGAAGTGTTCATGATTCAGAATGATTCATATGATTCAGATTCAGAATGATTCATATGAATGATTCAAGAATGATTCATATTCATATTCGTATGATTCAGAAGTAAATAAGAAAAATTATGTTCTGCCAAATGCATGTCATGAACCTCGGTAAGATGCAGTGATTTGTTGTTCTTGGCCAAGGGTTATCCCAATTACTCTACATTGAAATGACATATCTGCCATGGATCCAAGTTTGCTGAAAATAATCAGTCATTGATCTACTCGGGACGTATATTGAATAATAGTTTTTTTCAAATACTTGAAAATAATTGAGAAAAGTTTTCAAGAAAAAACAAAAAACAAAACGGAAATGCGCTTCGTTGTTCATTATCTTGACTATTCAAAATATCCACGATTGACGTTCACCGTATCAGTCTCGCAATTCACAGTTTTATAAACCTGATGCATGATAAAACCAGTGTAACTTTCAATGCAAAGTATATACATTTTTTTCTTATTTGGTGGCGCTTGTGACTATGGTAGCGCTCCTGCATCCCAGTGTTAAGGCCCTGTCATACTTCACCGCGCGGCACCGCGCGGCGTTTGTTCTATCCACACTAAAAGGCGGTACCGCGCGGTGCCACGTTTGAAGTATGAATAGGTTTTTGTAATTTTTGCGGCGCCGCGCGGTGGTGCCGCCATCAAGTTTCAACTGAACCGAAATTTTCGAACAAGTTATGTGTTCTAAAGTTGCAGCATACTGTTGTTGTAACATATTGTTGCATACTGTGACATCTATACATGTAGTTGAATCATATTTTTCACTTGAATGGTGAATTCTGACACTTGTCAAATTATTTTACCAAATTGATTACTTAATTTTCAATGAAGATTTACTAAGAAGTTGATCACTCAATTTGCAATGAAGACAAATGTGTAAAAATTATGAATATGCAAAGTAGGTGTAAACATGTTCCTACAGCAAGTGTACTCCATTTCGATTGTGTCTTTATTCCCCAACGTCTCTTTTCCGCATATATCTCAATTGTCCGAAAGTTCATATCCCCCGTAGGTCCCGATTCTCCGAAAAATGAATAAATTTTTTTTCCCCGAAAAATGCATTAGTCTCTATTCCCTGAACGTTCCGATTTCCCGAGTACTAGGGAAAGGAGATGGATCCACTTTGAATCTGGGTCCTAAACAGCAGGTCCGACCGGACCCAGATCTGATCTTGATCCTGTGTATAGCACATATGTGAATGAATAATCGTGTATATATATTCAATTTTTCAAAATCAATTTATATAAATTGATATTTCTCAGCAGTTCAAGAGCTATTAATCGTTGGAATGAGAAGCACATTGAAGCAAAATCTTTAGACTTGACTTTTTTGCAAGCTTCTATCTGCACCGTGCAGGAATGATTGATTTGTATTTTTCTTTTGCGCTTATTATTTTTCGATTTTTTTCGTATTTTTCATCTTTTTCGCATTTTTCGTATTTTGCATTTGTCGAGACGAGCAATACACATTTTTTGAGAAGAGCAAAATCCAAAAGTAAAAAAGCGGTGCCGTACGGCGCCGCGCGGTACCGCGCGGCGAAGTATGACAGGGCCTTTAGTTTCGGGGTATGTCATGAAAAACATATTGTATTTACTCGTACTATGGGTCTGTTTTTCGTAAAATTTCGACAGTTACACATTTGAGTAAATTTTTGACATTTCCACTATCCGTATTATTCAATTAACAAGCTTTTCTTCCATTTACAAGCTATCCGTATTATTCAATTTACAAGCTTTTTATACAACAGACTATAAAAAATTGATGCTCATTCAGTGAGATTTTCACAGAAGAGGAAGGATGTCCAAAGTAGGATGCATAGAACTTGCTTAATCCAGGTTTTGTCCTTTCATTTCATAGACTGCTCTGCAAAAATTGATACGAGAAGCATTGATGCATACGAGTACAGCTTGCTTGTTACTATTAGGAACTAGACTCTGACTAGGCGGTATGAGAAATGAGAGAAACTGAACGTGATCGCTTGTTGTGCTTGCCTAGAGACCCATGAATAATGAAATTGTCAAGTAGTTTTTCACTTTCTTGGCCTTTCTGCATTGTGGAACCAAAAATTTGCGAATCTGTTCCGCTAATGTTTCGAAAAAATTAGCACAAATTCTACAGTAGAAGCCTTGTGTAAACGATTTTTGAAGACATTACTTTCTTATCCAAAAACATTTCGTACTGAACAGACTATATTGATTTCTTGTTTCTAGACCAATCAATAAAAATGTCATTTCCCTCGCAAATGTTCCATCTCCTGTCTTAAAGGTCGAGGTTTTGTAAAAGATTCCGCTTTATTTGCTTTCGGATTTTTCGGCTCAAAGTAAATTTTCCGTGTCGCCGCATCTTTATCGTGGGTCGCTGCTCCGAAATGTAACCAAAAATCGACTACCCTTCCGACTAGTCGAATTTCCGAATCTCCATTAATCCTTTCCTTAAAAAGTCAGTCACCAGTAGCGCCAAGTCTTATACTTATTTTTATGCAAATATTGACACCGCCCCCAGTATGGGAAAAGTAGGCGGAGCCAACAAATAAAAGCCAAACGCTCCGCCTACTTTGGCCGATAGTATAGAACATTTTCGCGCCGTATTAATCTTTTTGCCGGAGGTTTCGATTTCAAGGCTAGTTTTATATTTCACACACACAGGATTTTTCTATTAATTAACGAATACGCCGTAATTGGATCCCTATAGTTTGTCTTCAACGAAAAATTTCTAAAGATAGAGAAAAATGCTCTTTTCGCAACAGCATACTTATAATTATCACCAAGAACGAGAAATTTTAGCTGATTCCGCCGCCGGAATGATGCCCCAACAGCAACAAAGGCAAATGATCCCCGGCCACGATGACCAGGGTCACATTCCAGTAAGTGTGTATGCCTTTTCATTAGGCCATGTATCAATTGAACTTTGGCAGTATCATGTGACACTCATGTCCTCTCTCTCTTTCGAAAAGGATTCTATTTTTGTATACACAAGCTAAAGTTTCTTGTGAAAGATTCACATTACTCTCGCAACTCATGTGGCGCATAAACACAGTGGTTTGAAGTTTCGTCAAGTGGCATATCGTTGGCGTAAAGGTAAAAGAAGAGAATCGTATCGCTTTTTAGAGACCTTTTTCGGATGCGATTTCACTTCGTGTTTTCTGAAACAACTTAAACGGGTACATTTTTCGAGCGATCATGATACAAGCTTGTACTTTACCTCTTCATCTTTCAAATGCTGGAGCATTGCTGGGAGGTTTCCAGTTTTGCTTCCTATATGAGCTTATCTTACCTCTGGATTGAATCCACAGAGGTACGTTTTTAAAGAATAACTACTCTTTTGAAGTTAACTGATGATCACTTTGTCCTGGTTGCGGAGTTCCAAATTATCACTTTTTAACTTTTGAAACCTGGTCCAAGTCAGACAATGTTACTTACCTTTAAGTGTTCACTTTATCATCATTCTGAAACACTCCCATTTTCTTGAAATGCTTCCAAATAATAAAAGTGGAGAGTACTCTCTATTTCGTATCTTCATTATTTTCTGCTGATATAGATTTATTCACATGAGAATAGAAATTTATGAGCATGCTCAACTACTTCTCAACAATTTTGTGAGTCAAAAGATCAAATAGTAATAGCTTTGTTTAAGGCATTATGATGACAGTATTCAGTATTAATTTTTTTTATTTTTAATATAGTAGCATTTTTGTAAACATTAGGCTATTGTAAGAATTTTGGAATGTTTCCCATCGACCAACTTAATGACAACTTCCGAGTGCCGAGTGATCACCTGTTAACTTGAATTAATTTTTGTATAAAAATTTAGTCTAAAACCAGACAGTCCTACTGATAATTCCTAGAAATCTTTTCACTCATTTCTTTTCTTTGATCAAAACACGCCCAAGCAGGATCGTTTTCATATTTTTTGACTCGACAATCGTCTTGATCAAATTTTTTCAACCAGCCCTCACTTTCTTCATTTGGTTTTGATTAGTACGAAAAAATTCCGCGACAATTTTGCAATTTACAATAGCGTAGTCTTCGTTTATATTATTCGTTCCTGACCATTTCAAAAGCTGCTGGTTTAGGACTTGATACCCCTCCCTCTTTTTTCAAAATTATGAAGGGTAGTTTGAACATTCAGAGTCTAAAAGTGCAAGATCAGCTTGTCAGTTTGAATTTCGTGGTGATCAATTCTCGCGTGAGACTTTAAATATGCAGTTATGCAAATAATAAACATTGAGAAGACCTGCGGCTTCAATGGAACTCGAGATTTTTCTGACTACAGAAAGAACTAGTAATACTACTATTCTAGAATTTTCGTACTAGTAAATTTTCTCTCAAACGATTTTTAGGAATGCGGTCATCGAATTCAAAACACTGTCCTTCGCAAGCATTTCAGAAGTGCAATTATTTTTTAGCATTTCTGAATGGGCATTTTATATGTAGCCACTATGTTAGATCCAGGTCAGCGTTTAATTCTGAACTATTTTTGAAAGTTCAAAGTCTTGAAGCACTTGATTACAAAATGTTTTTTGCACAACTGATTTTGTTCCTTCAAAAAATGATTCCAACATTCCCGATTTGGGTGTCCGATCCGGTGATGTAATTACAAAAGACAAACATAGTTTTCAAATCATTTTTACGGTCGTTTTTAAAAATTTCGTTTCATGAAATTCTTTTCGTAAGTTACGTCGACATGCGAGGCCGCGTTTTTTCCTGATCTTCCGAATGCGAGGCCGCGTTTTTTCCTGATCTTCCGACCTTATTTTAGTTTTCAACATTAGTAATGATTGCAGTCAGCAGTAGTCGGTCTTACTGTATTGTAACGTTTTTTTTCTACTCTAAAATTGCTCATCACCTTCATTTCCAAAGCATTCATAAGCAAATGTCTTTGCTAACTAACATGTTTTCGTTTCCGGCTGTCAAAATAGGACAGGTCAGTTGTTGCTTCCTGACAGAGAATTTTCGGACGTTCATCCATACCTGGTGCCATTTTCGACTGACTTTTTAGCTAACCTTGTCAATCATCCACGTATCTACATTTTGTCAGCATTTTACGCATTCTTACGAAATTTGATCTGATAGTGTGGGTTGGATGCAAGGGGAGTGATCACGTTACCGCACACGCAACTTTATTGAATAATTTAATGGAAATGCCATTTAGAAGCGTACTGTAAGCTTCTCTAGCTTTCGAAATTTGATATCTTTATTTTGCTCGTTTTATCGATTATCAGTGACTGAATAAGGCGAAAGTTGAAAAATTCTACAGTATGCCATTTTTCTTGCTACAGTAAACCCGACAGGAGAGCAATTAGACTCTCTATTTCTGTTACTTAACTTTTCGCACTCTAAGCTTCTTATTATTCCGGTTCCTAATGGGCTACCGGTGAATCTGCTCTTTCGTAAAAAGAATAAGAAAATATTGAACGTCAAAGGGCGATAATTACTGACCAAAAATTGACAATGAAATTTTGCACATCTAGGAACTGTACCGCGCGCACATAAAAAGTCGAACATCAGACTGGAAAGTGACTCCAATGATGCAAAGCAGGTTTAAGATATAATTATATATGTGGGGGCCACAATTATAGAAAGTGTCGAGGCACAAAAAGGGCAATTTAGTGGTCGGGCATTGTTTCTCCACTTCTTTTGATGGGTTAGACGAAAAGTTGCCTTCTTAGTTAGATCTGACTGTTTTTTGCGAGACAGAGAATTTGACGAAGAGTTAGTCTGTATAAGTACTAGACTTCCATTTGTTCCACGTTCGCTTTCATGGTCTAGGATTTCATAACCAATCTTTTGTGGTTATAGGCAAACTGTTGCTCATTAAACATGGTTAGTATTGCATGACAGAAAATTCTTTGTCAATCTCCAGAATGGGACGTTTTTATGCAAAAGAATCATAGATGTACATAGGAGTAAGTGATAAACCCTCCCCTTACACTCCTGAAATACATTTTTACATGCAAAAAGTGATTCTTCATCCCTATTTTTGTCATTTAGATCCATTTTTGTCTTCCTGAGGGCTTCCTGTCATTATTTGTCCGGCGAGCATTGAGAATTTTTATCAGTCAAATCATCAATGAAACGCAAATAAAAAAATCTACAACTATTACTATATCAAAAGTGAATATGTCATTTTTGTCAACTTCGGTTTTGAGCTCGTGAATATATCCAAAAAAGCGGCGTAACCCCAAAAATACTATTGTTGACGAAGTTAGTTATCCAATTTGATGATACACTTTGGGACAAAGAATTGATAACACTTGACAGTCTTTCAAAATGAAGGGTTATCTGGCATGTCACGAAAAATTCACGGAATCAGATATTCGCGTGTTGACTAAGATCTAGAAAATTATAGAGGTGGAAGGATGTGTGGCATCATTAAAGAGATTTTGGAGAAAGTAAAAAATGCAACGTTAAACCAGACATGCATAAACTGATAAGTAAATATGGAAAGTGCATAATTCTCCGACTCGTATCGTTTTATTAGCACCTTTACATACCGCACGTTTCCGCTCGAGATATTGCCAGGCAAAAAAACTTGATGTTCCTACATCCGTTGTACATAATCTATATGGTGTGCTGTTGATTGAAGCTTTAAAGGTCACGTGATGCAATGCAAAAACTGACCATTGCTGGACAGTCATTATTAATAAAATTTTAATTCAAAACTGTAATTTTTTATTAATGATATAGGGCGTGGAAACCAAGAGTTAATTTTTGACGTCAGTAGCTAGCCGTGCTCAACTTGTGCTTTTTCACCGTGGCTCAGGCTTTGGGGACACGTCAGAAATTCACTCTTCTGACAATACCATTGTTGTGCATGATTTACGACAGCACATGACTTTTTCTTCGCGCCAGGCCCCACACACACATTTTTTCTCACATTTTGTCACCATCAATTTCTAAACATTGTTTTTCTTGTGCCATATTTGTTTTTCTTGCTGCCTCATTGGCACTGCTCTCATCAAACTTTTGCCCTCTCTCCTTCCTTCATTAACATTCCTGCATCGTCAGCACACAACGAACCAAAAAATGTGTGCCCGATGTCCATGATCTCGACGATGAAAAGAGCAGCTGCTGACCATCAGGCCTCGCCACACGAGAAAACCATCTAATATGTATACACAAAATAAACAATCGAAAGGTCAACAATTTCAGGGGTCCAAATCCTACTGTATAGATAGCCTTTCGGCTGCTAAACAATAGGCACGTGACGTTTTTAGCTTTTGGAAAGATACTGTAGCCTCATTAGCATACAGTACGCCACTCTTGCATAATAATTACGAGAAATTGTATCAGATTACTGCACGAATGTGTGTGACGCACATCCGCTCTCTTTCACACAGAAAAATGCACCTTCATCGTAAAAACACAACATTAAATGACATGAAGCTTACTCTATTAGTACTGATTCTAAAAATAGAATTTTTACGGTTTTTCAGGTATTACGATCTAAAAGGCCGAAATTACGAAGTTCGGAAGTGGAAATCGATGTGAATAATAGCGAGCGGTGAGAAAAAATATTTTTAAACAATAAAAATTTATGTTACAAGAATGTACATGAATCGAGAGCACTTGTGAAACATCATATTATATTGTTGCCTAATTTATAACTTTTTACTGTTCGTTTTGAATCATGAGCTAACGTCACTTTTCATTTAGAAAAAATTACAATTTGTCCCCGATTTCCATGAGAATTTCCAAGAATCTGCAGGCGTTACCTATAATACAAAACTTTAGAAAACTAGCAAGTTTGCTTAATGCATAAAAGTTTCGCAGAAAACATGTGATAGATTCATAAGCATTTCTACAGTAAGATATATTCGAAAACCTTTCAAAGTTCACTTTTCAATTTTCGTTTTCATAAAGCCAAGGAAAATTAGTATTTTACTGTGAATAAGCAGTGCTCAACTCCTTTTGTAAACAATGTCATGAAACGTTTACAGAAGAAACTGAGGTACATGAGCTATCAACTTCGGTAAACCTAAAAGTAACCACGCCGAAGTGTCGCTTTATGTCATGATTTGCATAAGTGCAGTTTTTATTCTTTGTTACATAATATAGTGGCTGAAAATTATCAGTAATGCTATGTTACTGTGTTATTTGTTGATTTATTCACTGTTTTCCCACATGGAATGTCAATCAGCTAATATTTTAAACTGCAGTATATTATAGATTCAGAAAATATTCCTTCACGGAACTATGTCAGCAATTTAACAACATTTCATGCATAATTAAACAGTGGGTGAAAAGCGCTAGTTGATCAACCGGCACTGACGGCTGAATCACTATCCTGATTCATAGCACCTACGGCCAAGAGGACACAATACAAAACGATAGAAGCTGATTTTATGCAGAAAGCCTAAATGATACAAAACTAACATTTTATCGTTACAGAATTTGTAATACTTCTTTCTGACATCAAGCTAGTTTCACACATTTTGAAATGCTACTCTGGTTCTAGATTAAGTATCGGAAATCACGTCAGCCCCGTCGACCAATGTTCGTCCGTCAATTACGACAGCTGCCAACAGCAGACGACCAGATCTTTGGAGGGTAGCCCTCAACAACAAAATTCGGACAATTGTGGCAAAGTGGCAGACGGCGACGCCGACGGCCGAATCGATTTAGGCCGCCCGCCTCCCCTCTATCCGCACGGCAACGGTTGGACTTATCCGGCGTCGTTCGGTTACGTGAATGGTAATCAAGTTCATGCTGATATTCGCCTTACTGTAATTTTTCGTTCATCACGTCTCTTGTGTCCTACAGTAGGAAATGATCACGCGACTAAACTTACTGTAGACGTCGATTGCGGTACCGCCAGCGACGAATGTCCAGGTCGAAATTCTAGTTCGACGGCGACCGCAAATTCTTCGGAGACCCTGTCATATTCGAGTATGTCTTATTTTGAGAGGAGTTACAGCAGTCTTTTTAAAAATTTGGTTGTCTGCCAAAAATGTTCGTAAGTTTATTAGCCTGAGTGAACTAAGGTTACTATAGCTGAATACTGTAATTTCTACCGTATTTTTTCATTATGTGAATCTCAATTCGGATTGATCTTCAACAAAGAACAGAACTCTTTGACATTGTGAAAGCGAATTTCGGTAACAAAAACTTTCGCTCATACTATTGATGAGACCAAAACAAAGTGTTCACCGTTTCTATACAACAAGAACACTCCTACAGTGAGATGTATCGAAGATTATCAAGTTTTTTCAGAGAAACTATATTCTTCTATGTTCAAGCAACTTTATTTGAAACCTACGAACAAGAAAAGCTTGTAGATTTTATAAAAATTTCGGAATTTTTCTAGAATCAAGTTTTTGGGAAAACAAATTCCTTTGGATTATTTAATTTTCAAGGATATAATTATGGCCTAAGGCTTGAAAACGGAAAATTTATGTTTAAAGATGAATATAGCTTGCGCATTGACGGATTTTGCAGATAACACGGAATCAACAAGATTAAACAAAACAAAATTGTGTAGATTCCTGAATTTCTTGCTTTTTCAAAATTTGGTTTCTGTTGCTGATTTTGAACTAGCTTAGCAACGAAAATATCTTAGCAGAAGCCTGCATATTTGTTAAAAAATTTGGTGAGGAAACTATTTCTAACCATAATAAGATGAATGAAGAATTATTGAAAATGTAAGAAAATTTTCCTTAGCTCATGAGCCTGTCGGTAAAACTTCTACAGTGGGATGTGCCTAAATTTTTCTGGTAACTTGATCTGCATGTCATTCCTTAACATTATTAATATTAACGCTGCTGTGAAGCTTTAAAACAGTTCGTGATGATTTCTTCTGTCGGATTGGTCATTCTCTGTACACCGTGTACTAAAATTGAATGATATCTTGAAATCTATAACAGTAAACGTCGACTTTTGCATGTCTCTTCTTGCAACTTCATCAAACTTTCACATAAGCCAACTCCCATCAATTTTTAGCCAACAAAGGACCATCGTTATCCAACTACCATTCGCAATATTATAACAGGTAAGGAAAGACGAATAGTCCTCATCCAATATGTAAATTAGTTACAATTTACCGTCCTTTCAGCGCCGTGTACAATAGCCAATATTATAATCCGACCGGTGTCGGTTCTTTGTACGGTAGCGGTAATCAAAATTACCTGTCACAAACATACGGTAATTTTAATAATCGCTAATTGCCTACGGGGTGTCTCCAATATTCAAAATTTTCCAGCAGGAAAATCTTTCAAATCTAGTCCATATTCTTCGTTGGGCGTTTATTTGGGCGCCAACAGTATACCTTCAGCGTCGGCTTATTACAGTAAAAATTATTTTTACCGCGGTTTAATTTGCATAATTTTTTGCGTCATCGATTTTTCAGACAACTACTCTAGCACTGGATTGGGGTCGCAACAAGTTTTGGGAAACCATTCGGCTTTCGATTATAGCTCGGCTTACGGATGTTATAATGGATCTTATTATTCTTCGAATTCTACAGTAAGCTACTTTGAAACTGTGTTCATCAAGTTCATGAGAAACAACAAATCAAGAATAATTCTGACGTCAGCGAATAGGGGAATCCTATCCAAGGCTTCTAAAATTTTTTTCATAATTTTAGTTCTAATGTGGCAATTTTAGCACAGCTTTTCCCTCAAGGAGTCGTCAAATCTTTGATTGTGTCTTTGAAAACTTCGGTAGAACGCTTTGGCTCTAAAATGGCATCAAACTCAATTTATTCCACTTATTCGAAAAACAAACAGCATCAAAAATAGGAAATACCATTGTACAAAGAAATCTGGAAAATTCAACAAATTGCGATGCGAGTGGCATGTAAACTTGCTGATAGAGCCTATTTTTTCAACTGCCTGACAGATCCTCCTGATAGAACTTCCTTAAGTATAAACGTAGCTGCATGATAGATGAACATCAAATCTGTGCATCAAATTATGTTGATTCAGGTGATTTTCTACAGTCAGTTTTTCTTGAAATGTCTTTAAATATGAGAACTGGAAGGTAAGTACTACCTTATATTTTAACAATTTTCCGTAAGACCAATGTGACATAAGCAGTGGAAAGTTGTGAGGCACTCAACTGACCTATTTTAATTTCTTATTTTTTAGTTCACAAGCATTTCATGAAAAGCAGACTATAGCTTCCAGAGTCCCGTGATATTTTTCTGTCATTACGATAATGTCCCGCGAATTCAGCCATCTGCATATTTTGAATTAACATGAATTTTTGTGATTTCAAACGTAACCTTACCCTGAACTTTAGAGATTTGTAAAGATCCGGAAATCTAGAAAAATTCACATCCGCAGTGTACACATTTTCTAGAGCACCTATGCTAACGCGGCGAATATTTACGGCTCCGCCGGCGCATCGCAGACGGGCGCCGGATCGGGAGTGGCGGCGGCCGCCGCCGCCGTCTACCAGCAGCATTTGAGCCATTTGGCGTCGGCCGCGGCAGCCGGTGAACCTTTGATGCACGACGCCGGGTCTATCGATCCGTTGACGGGCTTACCGAAAATAGGTGAAACAAAAAGAGGTGAGAGAAATTTCGAAGACTATAATGTACAGCCCACTCACATTGAAAAAATCGCAGCAAGAGAGAGAGAGAGTGTGATAAACTTCATACTGTAGAAAAACTGATCAATTGAGAATTTTGAGCTGCTGCATGTTCTCAAATAATAAAACCATGCCTACGTTCAGTGAAAAGGCGGATATTCGTCTTTGAAACGGAAGATTCAGCGAAGTTAGAGGCGATAGTTCTATTCAAAAAACTGGATGCTTATCAACTCTTACAGGATTGAGGTTCCTTGGTGATGATTTTCTCAATTCCTCTAAGATTACAGTAAATTATTTCATGGTCTTTAAAAGGTTGTAAAACTTTCCCATGCCCTTGCTTGTGCCATTTGAAAATGAATGAACTTACAGTTAGCATTTGTGCACTAGAAAGGGTTATCTCCAAATGTATTCTCAGGCACTATAACAGTTATGGACAAGAAGAAAATCACAATCAATAAGGCTGACTCTGATGACGCGCCATTTTCGATCTGTAAGCTCTTGAATTTCATTAAAGTTCAGAAGTGTGTATTAGATATGAACGCTTTTTCAAATGTACGTTATTGTTGCGCTCAAACTTGTCTGTCTAATGAATGTCTCAGCATCTTTTAATATTTTCCATTGCTAAGATCAGGCTAACTTGCCACTGTGGATCATATTTATGCAAATTTTACTGCGGGGTTTTCGCGCGAAAAGCTTCGTCTCTTGAGACTATCACAATCGCCATAGTATTTTGAAATGACAGAGGCAGGAGGCATATTTCTGTAGTCAAAAAGAAAAGATTTTTTGACAATCGGAAAAAACTGATTGTTTCCCTAAATAACCACGTCCAACAGTTAAAATTTCTCACGTAGTGCAAGAGGTATCGACTCAGTTCTATACAAATCAAAAACTGAATTTACGATGTTTCCTAATGATCCGACCCTATCCGTTGCTCTTATAAAATTAATCGTTTCTGCAAAAAGTCGTCAGCTTTGTGAAAGTTGAATTGAACCCACTCTTTGTGGTTGTCGCTGCAATTGTCATAATGGGCCAAAGCAAAAACTTTTTTAGCCAATATTTCATCCTTAATACTTTTTTCCAAATATCAATTTTTGAACTTATTTTTAAGGAAAAGGTAAAAAACGCAAATTGGCCAATGCGAGCCCAACTCCTGAAAATACCTTCGACCGAGTGTTCATTTGGGATTTGGAGGAAACGTGCATCTTACTGCAGTCGCTTCTAAACGGATCATACGCGGCCAAATACAAAAAAGTTAGTCGACCAGTGACTCTTTTCAATGTCTAACACAAAAAAACATAATTTTTCAATATTCACTTTATTTGAGGACGCCTCAGCAGCCAACGTCCTCGGCACGAAACTTGAAGAAATGGCGCTCAATTTGGATGCTCAATTTTCCTTCAACGATTTAGAGGTCAGAGTCGGAAAAAATTCTATTATTCTGAAGGTGACATAAATTCGGGATCGAATAATTAAAAAGTTTTCAGTTGTTTGATTAGCAAGGTTTCAGTTGTTTTAGAGAAGAACCTTGTTTTGAATTTACATCAATAGCAAGAATGATATATTTACGTGAAAAGTTTTCAGGATTTCGATCAGGTACACATCGATGATGCCACTGCGGACGAAGTTGCTCCCGATGTTTCGTAAGTTGTGATTTTAATGACCGAAGAAAATTTTTCGTTCACTACAGTAATCACCTTAGATATCGGTAGTATCTGTGCAAAGCATCAAAACTTGTACTACATTCTGTTTCATGAAATTTTCCATGATTAAAAACATGCGTGAGTTTTGCATAATCTAGTAAATATACTACCTACGCGTGATTTGTTAATTAGAAAAACGCTCCTGGTGCAATACATTTTTCGAACATACCATTTGAAACTGTACAAAATAGTTGTTCCCGCTGAACTTACAAAAACAAAACATCAAGTCACATATTTTTAATCAGTATGAAATTTTACAAATTTGATCAGGGCGAAATTTTTATCCCTTTCACTTTTGAGTAACTCTAAAATAATAATTACAGATTTTAGAATTGGGTTCAGTTTTTACGAATCAGCATCGAGTCGTCAACGACACAAATCTAGTAGCCTTACTGTATAAATACAAATTTGGAGCCTAGAATTAATAGCCTTATTATAATTTTCCAGAGGTCATACTTGTCAAAAAAAGATTTATCATGATTTGAATGAATAATTCGTAAAGAAACAAAAAGTTTTAAGTCATGATGCTAAAGCTAGACCATAATAATCATTGTTGACTATAGTCTGTTTTTGTTGAAATTCCTGTAAATTTAAGAGTGGAAAGCAAGTAACATTTCGTGTTTGTGCCATTTTTTCTAAGCCATATGTTACATAGGGTTGACTCAATTTTCCATTTACAAGCATTTTATTAAAAACAGAGTAGAGGCTGTTATGATGTCATTGCAGGTAGAAATGAGCTGACTTTTGTTTTTATGTTAATTTTTGCTATTTTGATTAAACTAATTGCGAAATATCTGGGTGATATTGTTCACAATTTTCGGATTCGCCTCTAATTCTCTGAATTTGCAGCTTCTTTTTCAGATGTTACACGTTGACCAGCGACGGATTCCAAATCGCCGCCGGTGGTAACGGCCTTTGCCTGGCGCCTAACGTTCGGGGTGGTGTCGACTGGGTACGAAAATTAGCCCTCCGATACAAAAGGATCAAAGAAATTTACGACACCTACAAAAATAACGTCGCAAGTATACTTATAATGCGAAAAATCATCTACAATACATTAAACCAATGTCTTTTTTCTACGTATAGCACTGCTCGGATGCGGCAAAAGTGAAGAATGGCTTTCGTTGAGGACCGAATTGGAAAGTTTGACCGATTCTTGGCATACATTGGTCGCCAAGTGTCTTTCTGTGATAGCGTCCAGATATACGCCTGGGTGAGTTCTTATTGTACCTAATGTACACTAATTCATAGTTTCCTTCAATAGCTGTGAATTCAGATTCACACAAAAGTTGATTGCTTTCCGTGTTCGTGATCGATTAAAATATAAACAGTACTGTAAATAAACGGTTCGCAAAAAATGCCTACAGTTTATTTATCATTTTCAGATTTTCTTCACCAGATATCTAACATGCTCTAGTTTCTCGAAATTTGATGTTTATAAGCTGTGCACATTCATAGTGAACCATATTTTTGTCAATGTTCACTTCATTTCAAGTAATCAGCATTGTTTGGCAATTTCAATATATAAATTCACTGTAAAAATACGTTACTATTAAGGAAAACTGAACTGGCTTAACAGCAAATCTGCTTTCTGAATTACGATTGTTATTATATACTATCATAAGCAAAATTAATATTTAAGGAAAATTATCAGTTTTCTTTCAAAGTTGCAGAGCTATCCAAAATTTATTTTCTAAATAAATTAGAATTAAATGTTCATATTATAGCCTGTTTTTATAAAATACTTGTAAATTTAAAAATTAGAAATATTATTGCCGTCGTCAAGATCGTTTAGATGCAGCTTTTATTATGAAAATTTCGAATCAAAAAATTGTCAAAGGTTATTTGGAGATGCTTACACATTTTCAATCTTATTCGAAGTACAGTTTGGCAGAAAATCATAAAAATATGGAACAGTACTTGCTTTCCATTTTTATAATTCTGAAAACATTTTTAAAAAGAGATAATGATGTCAATGAGCATTCTGCATTTGTAAGCGAAACTAGCCGCCTTTTTGTTTTGATTTTATTGATTTTTCCAGAATTTTTAAAAAAATAATCTTGAAAATCCAAAAATGAGCGGTTTTTCTTCAAGCTATGCCAATCGATCTGTAAATTTTTAAATACTTGAAATTTTGTGATTTTATTCTACAGTAATTTTGCCATAGAGTCCAAAAGACCGAAGCCTTCTATCTGCTCTGGTTGCTGTCAGTTTTTTACTTGCATCTTTCTGTGACGACTAATTTGCATATTTCCAGACTTCGATGTGCAAACGTTCTGGTCACGTCCAAACAACTGGTGCCGACCTTATCCAAACTCCTCATGTTCAATATGGCGTCCCTTTTTCCCATAGAAAATATTTACAGTGCAGCCAAGATTGGTGAGTTTTTATTGATAAAGGGTAGAAAATTTAATAAAAGCGCTATTGTATGTTGGAAAAATTAATGTTATCAATGGAAAACTATGAAGAGTGCAGTAAACGCTGGTAATATCGAAGTTCAAAACTTCAAAATTCAAATCAGATTCGGATTCATACGATTTTTGACTGGAAATTCTGATATTCAATTTTGAAATACAAATAAATTAGATCAGAATAGACGTATTTTTACAAAAATTAAAATCTTGATCTTATGAATGTTCCAGATTAAGTTCAAAATCAACTTATGACCTAAATTTTTTATGTGACGTTGTTACTATATTGACTCATTTTTCACCCTTGAAAGTCCAAATTCGAACCCCATACTTGTTTTCGAATCCTTATTCGATCCATTGTTCCAAAAGATTCCTGATCGATTTTTTGATGACGTTGATCACATTTTGAGGCAGATTCATTTCTTGATTCAGGTGCCGTTCATTCGATAATCATGTTTTTTGATGCAATGTCGTCTGTGTTCAGGTAAAGAAGCCTGCTTCGAACGCATAATGAGCCGCTTTGGCAAAAAATGCACCTACGTAGTGATCGGAGATGGGCGCGATGAGGAAGCAGCATCAAAACAAGTAATTTTAATTAATTCGTCGGATAAACAAGCCTTATTTGCATAATATTTACGTTAAATTTTCTACAACAGCTAAATATACCGTTTTGGCGCGTGACGTCGCACTCCGATTTGAATGCTTTAAACCATGCTTTAGAATTGGGCCATATGTGAAGAACGACGACATTGACGATTACTTTTTTGCCAAATATTGAAATCTAGTTTCTTCAGATCTCTATTTATCGTTATTTGCATAATTTTTATTTAAAACATTGAATTGTATATAATTTTTTGTATTAAACTGACTGTATCATACAATTTGACGATGAAGGGACAAAAGGGTAGATTCTAAAACCGCACGCGTGTTGAGGTGACCTATTCCCGCCACTCGGGGGTTCGATTAAAGCTAGGCTCGGACCGACACCTTGGGGCTACCATCCGCACGCTTTAACCAACGAGACAGGTGCTCTCAATTGCAACAGTTCGTATAGTTGAGGTGGCTGCTGTGCCCATTCTCAACATACCTCCGCCGTAGGAGGAAGATAACCCATGTCAATTTATGTTTGTTTGCAAAAGAAACAAAATACTACATGCTTCATAAATTCATTCTCATTTCAACCTTTCTGTCGAACATTAATTTTCATAGTTTTTTACAAACAATACGTTTATCGTTTTTCCATACTTGCTCGAATTTTATGTCCCCCCTTCATTGTTCCACATGTCCACTCCTCAGTACCGTACATGTTCTTGGTGGTCAGCGGGTCTTGACCTAAAGCAGGACCCTGGTTGACCTGAAACAGAATTTTCATGTTTAGGATGTTTACATTTTTACTTGAAAACTTAGAAATTTAAGGTAAAAATATTAAAAATTATTAGAAAAATTTTTTATTTTTTCCTGTTGGACTGCGCACACTGAGAAAGATGCAAAAACGAAGTTTAAAGCATTCTGATCAAACTTGAGTTCAAACCCAAAATTTGTCAATCAAACCAAATTTAGTTGATTTTATGATTACCTTCTATTTTTCTTGAAATCTGTAAATAACAACAGTGGAAAGCAAGTACTGCCTTATACGTTTGCCATTTTATGCTGAACAATACACCAGGCAGGACTGGAGAAATTTGTAAGTATACACTCTAAATCTTAGACAATATTTCCTGTGGAGAATCCCCTGCAATCTTTTTGTAAAGAACGACAGTGTTAATTTGTCATTTTTGGATACACAAGCATTTTATAAAAAACAGACTACATACTTATGGAGGTATAGTACTGTAACGTACCTGCTAAAGCAGTACTGTAAATATGTAGCATACTGTATGTAATAGACATTTATTAAATATTATTAATTTTCACATTTTATCGTCTCAAGGGTGTCTGGGATTCACACCCAAACATTCCTACAAAATTACGTGAAGTACTTTATTTTGATCCGTTCACACCCCGGTAGCCCAATTAAGATGCCCTAATTAATTTGCACAAATGGCAGCTGTTCCCCTAGAACCCACACTAAACTACACATTCCACAGCTACCGTAATCCCCAGTAAAAATCGTAAACAACACCTGCACACAGTAAAATGCGTAGAAGCCCCGCCGTACAGTAGTCTCAAGTGTAACGGTAGCGGCGGCCCCACAAAACATGTGTATACAGAGAAACCGATACAGGAAGCATGCACAGAAGCACAAGGGTGTGGCCAAGCCCACCGTAGAAAGCAAGTGAAGCACAGAAAGCATACGGTACCAGAAAAGCGTTAGAGAGGCGTAACTAAGTAAGCACAAAAAGTGTAGCAGGAAACGACGATTGGCGGAAGAAGATGGACAGAAGCTCAACCTCCCGCGACGCCCAGGGAGTGGCCAGAATCGCCGTATAAAAGAAGAAGCAAAGCGTGATTTTATTCATTCTTGTATTGTTCAATTTTTCGACCCCGCGCCCGTATTTGCAAGCATTGTTTTGAGAGCGAGTCTCATTTTATTCGGAAGCAATTAAGCCGTGTATACTCGCCGCGTTATCGTATCATTGTCGTATCGACGTCTGAAGCAGCCTTCGAGTATTGTAAAGCCGTATATTATCGCGCCCGTCCCGTCGTTTGTCCCGGCCGTATCGACCGATTGGTTAGAAGTAAAGTACCTCACACAAATCTGGTCGTTACATATTTTGGTGACCGTACCGTTACGTTAACCAGTGGAACTCCCTGCCCCCAATTAGGTGTACTCTTATCCGGGCATTTAGAAGCATTAGATAATACAGTAGTAATCATTTCCTACAGTAAGACAGTATTCGTAGAAAGCAAACTGGAAATCCCCTCCAACGAGACATTAAGTGATACATTTAAACGAATACAGCGTGAAGCAAAAATTGAAGCATTTAAGCAGAAATCCCAACGTAAACCAAGAATGGCCCTCCAAACGCAAGATCATTTAGGAGAAATTGTTAGAGAACAGATAAACGATTTATTTTCAGAACATTTTCGTACCCTACGCACACAATTGAATCAGAATACAGTAAACCCTACCCTAATAGACGATCAAAGAACAGCAAACATTCGTAATAACATGGCAAACAATTTCTACGCGAAACCTACAGTATTCACGGGGGGCGTGACCCAACATTTTGGTGAATGGAACAAAAGATTAGAACAATTCATGGCACTTCAAGGCATGAAAGATACAGACGTACAGTTAAAGTTGGCATGTTTAGAAATTCATTTAGGAGGAGCCGCGTTAGCAAAATTCAAAAGTTTAGCAAATTCCGAAAACCCTCCCCACACATACGAGCAGTATAAAGTCGCATTACAGGCATTTTTCCCAAACAATAGAGATAATGAGCTACATCAACAATTCTTAAGCGAAAGAAAACAAAAGCGTTCAGAAACAGTGACTGAATTCTTATTTGATCTAGAACATCTCGCAACCCTCGCCTACCCTAACTTTAACACAGACGCACGAGAAATGATCATAAAACCCCTCTTTGTAGAAGGCATGCAAAACGAAATCAGAGAAGCAATTAAGTATAGAAGGTTCGCAACTTTAAAAGAAATGTCAGACGAAGCAGCTTACATTGAACAGCAAATCCTTAGAAATGAGTTAAAATCTAACGCCCTCCCCTTTATACCCCCAAAACCCGAACCCATCTTTTCCCTAACCAAAAATACAGACCAACAGGATCTTTTGCACCAGTTAGAACAACAAGTAAAAGATTTACAGTTGCAGATCAAACAAAAACCTCAACCCCCACAACAGAGTAGCTACAACAATTTCAGTAACAACACTTACAGTAGGAATAATGCTTACAGGAACAACACCACCCCTAGGCAACCCACATGCTTCCAGTGTGGACAAATCTGACACGTAGCTCGCAATTGTAAATCAGTAGGCACCCGAAAATCATGTGAAATCTGTTTCCGTAATAATCACAGTACGCGTGATTGTAAAAGCCGATGCATCCACTGCTCCCAAACAGGACACAGATCAGATAACTGCCTTTCAAAACCCTACTCCAATTTTCAATGTTTCATATGCAAGCAGAGAGGTCATACAAGCAGGTATTGCCCAAATCAGCAGAGTCATAATATTCAAAATTGCATTGAGTACAGGCAACCCCAACCCCTCATGGACATTGATGACCCCGCATTTTACTCAAAATTACCCGCCATAACTAATGGCCCTCAGACTACTTTAGGAACTATCATGCCCAACACCCACCGCCGTAGTGACGAATACGTCCTTGATCTGGACGTACCCGATTGGTGCGCCATGTCACCACCCCCCACGCCTGAAGCCGCAAAAATCGAAAAATCGCCGCCCACCATCTCCATAGGCTACAAGATCCCCCGAAAACAAGACACTACGCCGCCCATCGCCCCCGAAACCCCATCGAAAACAGGCCGCAACTTGTTATCCCTTCTCCATGGCCTGACCCCCGAACCCTACCAATTTCGCCCCCGCCAAACACTTCTACCGACCCCCATAAGTAAGCAAGTCCAAACCCCATCCCATAACTCAACTTCTAAAGTTTTACAGAATGTTCAGATTTCAAACCGGCCACCCCCCCAGCTCAAAATGGCAAAACGACAACACCAAAAGCCCCAACACCAAACCGGCCACAACGAAAACATACAGTGCCCCACCGCCTCCACTAAAACATTCTATTGGCCGATGTTTTGTATTTTTCTTTGTATAATAATCCCCACATCGTGTAGTGCCCAATTTCAGATGTGTGGAACTTCATTGAGCGGTCATTCAGTCAGCATACCAAAACTTGTATCATGCATGCCCCCTTCCACAGTAGACAAACCCGTACAAACATTCGGAAAAATCTATATCCCCTCCACTAAGCCCCACATTACAGATGGATACAAATGCAGTGTTCGCAAACGCAAAATTTGTACCAATACAGGATTTTTTGGATCAAAAGGTATTGTCTTCGACCAAACCGAAATGCAAAATCTAACCCCACATGTTTGTAAGGCAATCGTTATAGACAAAGAACACAACGGTCAAAAATTATACGAAACCCAACCAGGATTTTGGTCAACAAATAACTCCCTAAGCGTAGAATACACATGGTGTTGTACAGACCATTGTACCTCGGTCACTAACGTCATCATAGAAATAGGACAAATAGCATCTTGGAATGGAAAATCTATGACAGTTACATTAGGCGACCTAGAGTCATGCAAACCGACATCAGGTCATTGTCTCACAGCCGACGGATCCATTATCTGGAACGAAACAGCATTTGAAAACTTATGCCCCTTCGAATACAAAAATACACATCCCATAAAACTCACGCCAACCCACATGATAATAGAAGAGCTACAAGGTGCATTTTCGGTTAAAAACACACTCTTTTCAAACCCCAATTGCCCAGAAATCCAAGACAGCATTCTAACCAAACAAGGCATTATTGTACAATTAGACAAAAGCACACCACATCATAACGCATTTTTAACCCCAAAAACCAACGAAACTCATACTACACTATACGATTTTGATGATTTTGAACCCATGAATGCAAAACTAAACTATCTAGCAGACAAAATACAGGAATTCGAAATTCAAAATTTCAAAAATGTATGGAGTGAATTATGCAGACAGGCACAGCGTCACCTTGATCTCGTATGGCAAATTTTACATCTTGATGCAACCCTTGGAGCGCGTGCATTCCTACAGAGAACCGACATCATAGCAGAATTTACAGGAGAAGCCCTCACAGTCTGGCCCTGCAAGCAAGTAAACGCATCTAAAGTCTTCTACAACCATAAAATCAACCAAACCCTAGCCACCCGTATCCGCATGTACATCAATTCAAATCACACTGATTGGGATACTTATCTGCCCTATGCTGTTTTTTCGATCAACATTCATAAAAATGATAGCACTTCGTATCCCCCATTCGAATTACTCCACGGTAGGCAAGCTAATCTGCCATCAGACGCAGCTTTAAATTTTTTCCCCACGTCCTACATGGTTGACTTAGACGATTACGCCCTTCGTGTAAAATCGCATTTTACAGAAGCACTCTCAACCGTGCAGAAAAGTTTGCAAAAAGCCCAAGCCCACTATACCCATCAGTATAACAAGCATGCTCAGAACATACATTACAAGGCAGGTGATCTTATTCTCTACAAAAATCATTCGTGTAAACAAGGGCTGACTCCCAAATTCCTCCCTCGCCAGAACGGGCCCTATACAGTTACAAATTTCATGTACCCCAACGTTACACTCAAACACCCCCATAAGAATATTACATTTACGGTGCATGTAAACGAGACAACCCCTTTCTACCCTCAGAAAGCAACTATCGAATCTACCCCCACCCCTCCTCAACCTCGAAAGCCTTGAACGAGGACGTTCAACTCCGGAAGGAGGGAAATGTAACGTACCTGCTAAAGCAGTACTGTAAATATGTAGCATACTGTATGTAATAGACATTTATTAAATATTATTAATTTTCACATTTTATCGTCTCAAGGGTGTCTGGGATTCACACCCAAACATTCCTACAAAATTACGTGAAGTACTTTATTTTGATCCGTTCACTCCCCGGTAGCCCAATTAAGATGCCCTAATTAATTTGCACAAACGGCAGCTGTTCCCCTAGATTCCACACTAAACTACACATTCCACAGCTACCGTAATCCCCAGTAAAAATCGTAAACAACACCTGCACACAGTAAAATGCGTAGAAGCCCCGCCGTACAGTAGTCTCAAGTGTAACGGTAGCGGCGGCCCCACAAAACATGTGTATACAGAGAAACCGATACAGGAAGCATGCACAGAAGCACAAGGGTGTGGCCAAGCCCACCGTAGAAAGCAAGTGAAGCACAGAAAGCATACGGTACCAGAAAAGCGTTAGAGAGGCGTAACTAAGTAAGCATAAAAAGCGTAGCAGGAAACGACGATTGGCGGAAGAAGATGGACAGAAGCTCGACCTCCCGCGACGCCCAGGGAGTGGCCAGAATCGCTGTATAAAAGAAGAAGCAAAGCGTGATTTTATTCATTCTTGTATTGTTCAATTTTTCGACCCCGCGCCCGTATTTGCAAGCATTGTTTTGAGAGCGAGTCTCATTTTATTCGGAAGCAATTAAGCTGTGTATACTCACCGCGTTATCGTATCATTGTCGTATCGACGTCTGAAGCAGCCGTCGAGTATTGTAAAGCCGTATATTATCGCCCCCGTCCCGTCGTTTGTCCCGGCCGTATCGACCGATTGGTTAGAAGTAAAGTACCTCACACAAATCTGGTCGTTACAGTCCCAACATTGCCACCATCCCAACATTGCCACCGTTTCAACATTGCCACCAAAAAATCCCAACATTGCCACTGTCCCAACATTGCCACCGTTCCAACATTGCCACCATCCCAACATTGCCACCGTCCCAACATTGCCACCATTCCAACATTGTCACCATTTTTTAAAGTGGAATCTTGGATAAAAGTTTGGCATAACATAATGAGATATAACCTTCTAGAGCAAACGGGGTGCCTCCAAATTCATGAAACATGTGAATTAATCATGTCATCTTCAATTTTCATTTTTTTTGGAGATAATTGACCTGTGATGGTTAATTGGATTTGCTCTTTTCGATGCACATTTTCACAACAAGAGGCATTCTGCATGCAGCTTCTTCAGGTAGGCAATAACGTCTTCCCTGGTGTTAGCCTTGCAACAGGCGCCTTGCACGTAAAAAATTAGATGATGGACACAGTCTTCAACAATAGGAATTGAAAGCTGAGCACATTTTAAACACATGTATGGTGCACCCCTGCAAAATGGAAAGAGCTTAAAATAGTTTTATTTTTATGCAAATTAGACTGGTAAAGTAAAGGACGCATGATACATGAATACAACAAACTCCTCAGCAGTATTTGCCTTTCTTGTTCACAAAAATGGTTGACTTTGGTCCTATTAAATATTTTCCTAGTCAAGAATTGAAAAATACGTTGCTAATTGTCGAATCGCGAAATCCTCAATTATATTACCTGTTCCAAAAGAAATCGTCAAAGCGTTTGCCCAATAATGTTTTATCCAATTATTATGTTTGTAAATTTTGCTCGCCTCTTGGAAATGGGGGGGTCAGCCAGAGTTACGGTTCAAATGAAAGATTTGTGACAGATCCAACCATAGGTCATTTTCCTGGCTGCAATCCGAAGAGCAAATATGAAATCGAAGGGCTTAAATTGAGTCGAGAAACAAGGAAGCGATGTTCTGAACAGGGTATTGCTCCACTTCGTGTTTTTCGAGAATCTGTGGCTCAAATTCCAAACAGATTTCCACTGGATCAGCAAATGCAAGAGGAAATAGAGATGGAAATATGATTGTACAAAAAGAATCGTTCCAGTCTTTACCGACAACTTCAGAAAACGTTGATACCTATAATAGATCATCATGATCTGCCCATCGAATATTGCTTAACTTTACGTCGCAGGGAAGCTCATTCAGTGGATAATGATGCAGATCTGGTGAATGAACGTCTGCTCTTGTATCAAGAACAAGATTTTTTGGTATTCAGCTCGGATTTGGATTTAGAAACACTTCATCAATCAGAATGCTGGATCATGGATGGAGCGTTTGAAATGTGCCCTAAGCCATTCATGCAACTTCATACTATTCATGGATTCAAAAATGGGGAAGGTGAGCTTGATTTTTTTTGCACTGATTCATAATTCTTTATTTCGGAATTTGATGTCTATTTGTTTTCCTTAATTCCACATTCAGTGCTAGTAGTGTAGCATGGCATCATAAGTGGCAAGTGACATCATCAGTCGGGTGATCGGTCACATGGCAGCAGGCGCGTCTGGGCAGGCCAAGGTCGGATCAGGTTTGGGATGTCAGTCAGAGTCTATGAGATCAGGTAGGGTCCCAGAGAATTGTCCCGATTGTTCAAGAACAAAAGTTCTAGAACCAGGGTCTCTACGGCCACCAGGGTCTCTACAGCCACCAAGGTCTCTACAGCAACCAGTGTCTCTACAGCTATCAGGGTCCCTACAGTCACCAGGGTCTCCACAGCCACTAGGGTCTTTACAGCCACCAAGGTCTCTACAGTCACTAGGGCCTTCACAGTCACATGGGTTTGTACCGCCACCAGGGTCTCTACAGCCACTGGGGTCTTTACAGCCATGGGATCTTCTACAACCATCAGGGTCTTTACATCCACTCTTCTAGGGGTATCCTCTATGGGGGTTTCACCCTTCCAAGGAGTGAGTGGAAGTCTATGATTTTTCTGCAATTTTCAAATCTTGTCCCACTTTTTTTAAATTCATGTCCCACTTTTTTTTAAATCATGGCCCCTTTTATCAAATCATGTCTAACTTTTTGCACTTCTGTCCCGCTATTTCATATTTTTTTTAACTTGGTGTAAAAAATTACATTTATAGCTTAATCAGCCCTGAAACCCAACTATCAAATATGGGTGGGTACCCTCTCCATTGAGCCGGAGATATCTTTTTTTCCTCTTTTACGGATTTTAAGAATTTTTTCTATAATTCATTGATCCTCAACATCAGTTTTAATTTTCTGCAGCTCAGATTCATAGAAAATTCTTTCTTATTTCTCGCCTAATTGGTCTTCTAAAATGTAAACAGGGGGTCCGGGCATATCTCTCCTCAACTAGGAAATACTCTTCTGTCCAGTTAGGCCAGAATCCTCCCTCAAAAGTTTGTTTTACTTTACCCAGACTGGTGGCTATAGAGACCATGGTAGCTATAGAAACCCTGGTGGATGTAGAGGCTCTGGTGGCTGTAGAGACCCTGGTTGCCGTAAAGACTCTAGTGTCTGTAGAGACCCTGGTATCTGTAGAGACCCTGGTGGCCATAGAGACCCTGGTAGCTGTAGAGACTCTGGCAGCAGTAAAGATGTATAAATTGAATATATGATGGTTTGTTGGCCTTCACTGATCCTACAGAAAGACACTCTTACCTGATCCACAAGCTTTTTAGTTTAGTCTGAGAGTTCTAGAACTTTTGATCTTGAACAACTGGGGCAACCTACCAAGACCCTACCCAACCTCCCAGGCCTGACTCAATGAACCTGACTAACATCCTGAACCCGACCCAAACTGGACCTGCCTGGGTGCACCATGCTGCCAAAACGCCTGATACACCTGGGATCCGTTAGACTCGGACAACTCTAGTCATGTGACTGATCATGTGACTGCTGACGTCACTTGCGAGCAAGGATGCTACGCTATACCATTAATGCTGCACTTTTCCCAACCCCAATTGTTTTATGTTGAATGATCTTGAAATCATATTTGATCTAAGGTGTCCCACTATGCTTTGCACTTCTGCCATCAAAACAATGTGGAACCTACGAACAATTATTTCGTTGTTTGATCAACAATTTAACCGTTCGTTTCAATGATATTGGCACTCTTCACACAATTCTCATGGATTTCGAATCAGCAGCAATGCAGGCTTGCCGTCATCTGCTTCCCGCCAACATAAATATCAGAGGATGTCTATTTCACTTTGGCCAATGTCTAATGTGCTGGCTCCGGTCAAATGGCCTGAAAGCAGCTTATGAGGAAGAAAATGGACAATTGAGACATTGGATTGATCTAATCAAGGCGTGTTCCATGTTGCCACCAAACTTAGTATGGAATTCCTGGTTGCAATGGTTATGTAAACCCCGGCATATGAAGATCAGATCATTGGCCAAAAATTGACCAATTTTGTAACATACTTTGAGGTATCTGGTAGTTGAAACATCACACAAAGAAAACACTTTTTTTACAAACTCCAACAAGAAAAATATCTTTTTTTAGAATACATGGCTCCATGGGCACTTTGATGTCCCCATCTGGAACCATTTTGACAACATTTGGATTGTTAACGAGCAATTGGTTGGACGTCCAGGCCCCCGAACAACAAACCATGTGGAAGGGTGGCACAATAAAATAAACCATGATTTCGGCCACCCACACCCTGCCTTGAATTCATTTTTAAATTGGTTTCAGCAAACCAATCATTTAAGTCAAGTATGTGCATAAGCACTAAAGAATTTGATCTAGAAAATCATAATGTGTATTTGGACTGTTTCAGTCCGAGAATTTTAGAAATTTTGAGTTCGAGTTTGAAATTTCGAAATTTTCGAGTTCGAGTTGCCAAAATTGTCAAGTTTTTATCGAGTTCGAGTACTCGAAACAGCCCTAAATATTGTTTTTATCTGTGAACAAATTGCTTAAATGTAGTATCATTTTGGATGTGAATTCGACAGCTGATGAGGGGAGCCCTACTGAGTCATCGTATTTTTTGCTATGTACAAGTAGATGAAAATCTAATGCGTGCAAAAAACGCTCTTGTGAATTAAATCGTTGGTTTACGAGATGATGATTCTCGTGCTAGAGTTCGTCAATATTTGGAGCACTTAGTGTACCTGCTTGGTTGAAGTGTTTGATTGATTCAGTAAAATTGAGGAAATAAGTTATTTGTAAAACACGAGATAAGTTAGAAAAGGGACACACCCAGTTTGCCTTACAAAATTATATGTCAAAATCTTCAAAAACGTAGTATTAAAATGGTATATTTTTACCCTCATATCAAATGGTGGCAATGTTGGGACTGTCGCAATGTTGGGATGGTAGCAATGTTGGGGCACAATCCTTATGGTAAGGGGTTCGCGGATTCACTAATCTATAACTGTTCACAACACTATTGCATATTTCAGCGACACGCGTAATTAAGCTCAGGGTTAGGTAACTTGGCAAAGAAACATTACTATAGTTTAGCGTTAATTTTTATAATTTATAATTTAAAGATATTACACACGAGTTATCCATTGTGCAGCATAAAACTTGAAATGGACTGCGTGTCGTTTTTGGAATTTAGAAATCAAGATTGATATAGATTACATATAGCATGAGTTAAGTTCGTTTTTCCTGAAATGCTTGAAATATCAAGGGTGGAAAGTACCAGTCCATACTTTTACAATTTCCAGCTAAACTGTATCTCGTATAGAACTGGTAATGTGTGAGCCTGCTCAACTAAACCGGCCAACTCAAATAGCCTACTACAACCCATGTGCCAGCATCAGGGAAAAGGCCTTTCCATTAGACCTTTATACCGATCCGTTTGAATTTTCTATGGCGCATGTGGCTTTAGAACATTTCCCGATGGCGAATGTGTTTTCTACTCATGAATATTTAATGTTTTAACACGCAAAATGTATACAGAAAAGACAAAATTAACATTGGCCAATAATGAAGACAGTGCCAATAATACAGAAAAATACAGCTTAAATTTATTAGCTGGACATGCATGCAGTCTTTCCAGAGGCTTGTTGTGCTTCACTCACTGCTCGAAAACAAAAAAAATCGCGCGTGGCATGCATTATGGCAAAGCCAAGTTATATGAAACCTTACCTAAATATCATTAATATTCAACGAAAAAAATTTGCATATTTGTATAGGAAAATGATATTTCAAGTTGTAGAAAAACTCAGTTTAGTTTTTGTGGTCGCCTAATTCGAATAGTATGAATAGGCTTTTCCAATTTTTGCGGCAGTAGCACTTTCGAAGTTCAACTGAAGCGAAATTTTCGAACAACTCATATGTTATAAAGCTGTAATATATTGTTGCTATAACATACTGATGCATACTATAACATCTGTATATGCAGTGCAGTCACAATTTTACATGAATTGTGAATCGTAACACTTTTCAAGTATTTTATCAAGCCTCTTAATAATGCATGCACAACATAGAAATTCTGTGGATACTCAGCCAGTGCAAGCAGCATGTTTTTCAACCTATATTAACCAAATACGTGAAATTATTTGCTTGGACAGCATTTTTTAAAGTTTTAACGCTACTTCTTTGAATTAAGTATGCTTCCTTGCACGATATCATTTTCATTCACGATGACTTTCTCTTCTCTCCTGATCATTTTTTGTTCGTCATGTTCTCAATTATTCCGGGGTGTCAGATCTGCGGGGGGGGTCAATACCCCCAAACCCTCCTCCACGTGCATGAATGCTATCATTCGGAACAAATTCATCATACCTTCTGAAAATCCATGATTGACAAGTTTTGGCCATGCACTCAGAAATTTTCCCAGTGAAGTTTTTCCTGTAATTTTATCCCAGAGGTATCATTAATGACGTTTTCAACTAAACGATTTTTGGCGTAAAAAAATCGTGAGAATCAGTTGAGCAGGCTGTGTAAATTATAGAAATATAAAATGATACTTGTTTTCTACTTTTTTATCAACAAGCATTTCTAGAAAAAGAGACTATAGGTACTGTTGTGATTAAAATTTTTAATGGCGACATGAATGTGGAAAAATTATTAATATGCAAAGTGGGTGTAAACACGTTTTGACGGCCTGATAATGTCTTAGCAATAAGCCAAGTGCAAATAGCCGCTCCAAAAACGATAAAAAACAAGAGAATTTTTCGAGAAAGTTTTTATTCAGAGAGCAAAATCCGATTTATTTTTTTCCCCCTCTTCTATTACTTTATTTCTGTCTATTTCTTTGCGTCTGTGTTTCATTTTCCCCCTTTTTTATTTTTAATTCCTCTAAGTTCTACTTGACGTTGAGTAACTGAACCGAATATTTACTGTTTTGTTTATACCAGGAATAGTTTAGGTGAAGCAAGTCAAGGTATTAAACAAACACTTCTATTTTTTCTACAACTGTTATTCGTCTTCCTCTTCTCTTTTAGTACTATTGTCTTATCAAATTGCTCCTGGTGCGCTTTTATTTTAATTTGTGTACCCTCTCTTTTACTTATCTCTTTTCCATTTCAGTTCTCTGGTCAGTTTTTGTTTCCTTTTCTTTTCCATTTTTTTCTTCAACGTTTTTTAGTACTGTTCTCTGATTATCTTTTATTGTTCCTTGTTTTTTTCATTTTGAGTATCTTTTCTTTAACTTTTATCGTTTCCATTTTATTTCTTTTTTCTGTTTTTGTTCCCTTTTTTATCTTTCTTTCTCTTATCTTTGTTCTACTATGCTTCCTTGTTACACTACGACGACAAAATGCACCATATAGATACGGCAATCAAACAGTCAGAGTTGCAGGATTCGAAACGTAGTATGACGTTCAATGACGTTTTTTATTTTATATTTTTGTTTTAATTTCAGTTTGGATTTCCTGTTTTATCGTTTTCCTATTCTTTTTGGTTTTTTCAACTTATTTTATTTTATTTAACAAAATGTTATGCTCATATTTTATATTATTGCTTTGTATTGAAATGTTATACATATGTGCCACAAATGCCACTTGCGCTGCAAACGGGCCATGCACTCAAAACGCTGATGCGTCACCATCGCCACATTTGCCACAAACACTACATGCGCCTCATGCGCCGCGAACGCCACAAACGCTCCGAACGCCATAAACGCCATGTGCGCCGCAAACGCCACGTGCACCTCATACGCCATAAACGCATCACAGATATCCAAAATGATAAATCCAAAAATCGAACGCTATAATGCAAAACATAGTAGTAGGGTGACAGGGTTGGGCCCAGCTAGCCGTTGTTACCATTTTTCGAATGGAAAATCTTGAAGAGAAGAAGAGAGACGGAAGAGACGTCACATCACTTTGATTTTTCTGATGAAAAGTTTGCAGGTTATTATTTTTGCAAATTAATGAGGTCACAGTGCTCAGTCTACTATAGATTGGATGCGAATAATACATTGCTGTGTTTTTTTTTGTGCCAAAACATGGTTTTTGGCACAAAAAAAATTTGGAATGGCACAAAAAATTTTGAACGTTTGTGCCAATTGGCACAAAATTTTTGGCTGGTCAAACGCTAAATTTCCTTGACTTTTAGATGTTTTAGGGGCTGAAAATGTAAAAAATTTTCGGCGCTTCGCGCCGAGTCGATGAATAAGTACAATATTTTCTATTTGTATATTTGACCCGAATGTGAACGATTCCTCTTCGAACAGTGTATTAGTATCCTGTCAGCAAATTCTATAGGCTGTCATTGTCAACGACTGAG
Source organism: Romanomermis culicivorax (assembly GCA_963922205.1). NCBI lineage: Eukaryota > Metazoa > Nematoda > Enoplea > Mermithida > Mermithidae > Romanomermis > Romanomermis culicivorax. Next base: position 8,058 of record CAWUHX010000103.1, on the reverse strand, counting down.
TCGTTCACACATGGAACACATTCCCCGACCACGTTGTAAAAGCTTATAGAATCTTTTTCTCGAAAACTTAAAGATATTGATTTTTCTAAATTTATACAAGGACACTAATATAATATGATTTTCGTTTTTTTCATTTCTGTGTTGATTTCTCTTTTTCGTTCATCGGGGCGCGCGTAAGTGTCACCGTTTTTTTTTCCTCAAATGGGGTCTTTTGAGGAAAAAAATTTCGAAATGAGGAAAAAAATTTTGGGTATGGTTCTCATTGAGGAAAAAATTTTGGGGAATTCAAAACCGAAAAGATGCGTTTTGGTGGACTTAAAAGGGTCAAAATCTCAAAATTTTCCGGCGCTTCGCGCCGGTCATGGGTATAATCTTAACTATTTTCTATCAGGCGCGGCCGTTAGCATATCTACTCCGACTTACTAATTAATTCTCAACAGTTTCCATCAATCAAGTTAGCTCGTTTCATTTTCTAATCGTTAACAGTTCATCACAGGGTTTATTTTGCACACCGCAACCAAATTCCGGGCTGTGCAACCAAATTTTTTCTGCCAAGTTGCACAGTGCAACTTGAGGCCTGACTGCTCTTTTGATAAAGTTATTGGGTTTTCTGTCCGGAGATGCATTTTTATGCGTTCTAAAATGGAAAAAATAAAATTTTCCGGCGCTTCGCGCCGAGTTTCAATTAATTTATAATTTTCTATATTATTCTAGTACGCGGTTAGAAAAGGTCATTCTAGTTAGTGCTTAAGGTTCTAATTATCATCATATTATGGTTAAATGTTTGATCCTGTATTGTTTTTTGACGAAGTTGATGAAAACCACAATTTTTCTCGATAATTTTCCAAAAATTGTTTGCGATCTTCACAAAAAATTTGAATTTTGACTTTCATGTGATTAGAAGATTTTGAGTGTAAGACAATGCTAGAAATTTTTGGCGGTTGAAAGCCGCTGGCCTAGTTTTTGGATTTGAGTTCGTCCCACTGAAAATTCATTAAATTCACCGAGAAATCAAACCTTCTGTCTGGGAAATAAAAGGTGAAAAGATTCATTTTTCAGCGTTCCAGAATATTGAAATCCCGAAAAAATTTTCGGCGCTGCGCGCCGAACTAATTACTCTAGTCCAGTTCAATTAACTTTTTCATTTGGTCTCCAAAACTCAAAAATTGGGTTTTAAATGCCTAAAACCGACGCGGATCGAATGAAATGTCAAGAAAACAGTTTGCGATGGTTTTTCCGATAAATTTAAGCAAATTTATCGATTTTAGAGTGAGCAACTAAAAATTTATCTGCGCAACCAAAATTTTTCCCCAAGTTGCACATTGCAACCTGGCCTGTGCAAAAAAAGCCTGGTTCCATATGTCGCCCAAAATGCAAATTTTTCATCAATTCTCTCAATTTTTTCTCTCGATGCTTGGAATTTTTTAAACGTTAGCAACCTGAACTTTTGCCTTTATTGAAGATGGAGATCGAAGACACTACTAGACTGCGATCTGTTCATGAATATCTGTTAGAGAGATTTATTTTCCAGCGTTTTAGAATATAAAAACCCGAAAATTTTTCCGGCGCTCGGCGCCGGAATTTGAAACAAATTACAGTTCATCAGTTTGATTTTAATTTATTTCTCAACGTTGTGATTTGTGAAGATTCATTTTCCAGCGTTTTAGAAAGTGAAAATCAGACAATTTTTCTGGCGTTCCGCGCCGGACCAAAAACTGAATAAAATTAGATGATTCTAATCGGAACCACAGAAATGTCAATATAGAGCGGATAAATTCCTGAGAACTCTATCGTTAACATGCTGCGCCTGCTTCTGTACAACACCAATATATTCTTCATGAGCTCATTTTTAACTAACGTAACCAGAATTTTCTCAATTTTTTTCTCATTTTTGCAGGTTTCTGACTCCAAATACAACGAAATGCTTAAGTATGCTCCAAAGATGCATAAAACAGCATCCATAGCCACATTATAAACGTTTTTAAAAATGAGGAAAATTTTTGGAAAATGAGGAAAAAAATTTTGGGTCCGGTTCTCATGTGGAAAAAATTTTCGAGGAAAAAAAACGGTGGTAAGTGTACTTCTGTACCTGCATGTCTCCGTATGCAAATTAATTCGTATTGTCTGTCACTCACTCACTGTTATTGTTTGATCTTTCAATATGCTACCAGCATACCTGTACTTGGAGGGGGTTGGGGGGACCCCCCCCAACTTGGCCAACCTTGTACCCAAAATCATTTACCCCCCCCCAACCCCCCCCCAGTTGGGAAAAAATTAAAAAATTTGGCAAAAAGTGTATGTTTTTTGGCCTTTTTTGGGAAAAATTTCGACTTTTTTCTACCCCCACCCCCCCAAAAATTTCGGATTTACCCCCCCCCCCAACTGGTCGGAGGTCTTACAGGTATGGCTACCAGTTTCACATTGTTCTTTATTTCGTATTGCATTAATAACCAATAATCTCGATATTTGTTGTATTTTATTTTTCCAGACTAACATGTGTTTTTGTTCTTTTTCTCCTCGTTCGAAAAATAAGTTTTTCTTTCTTTCTTTCCTCTTCGAAAGAAATTCTGAATATTCTCTGTTAATTCACTCAAATTCGGATTTAAAACTGAAATTTTCACTTTTTGTGTTTGATTGATTCAAATAGAATAATAGAAAAATCGATATCGTTGGTAATGATACAATGTTTCGATCGAAAATTTACACAATTTTCGACTTTATTTCCTCTTGTCTTAACATTGTTGTTAAATATATCTTACCTAAAGATATTCATATTCGTAGTCAAAAATTGAATCAGTTTGAATTTCCTGAACAATTTTGGAGTTATTTAAATTTGCTCAGCATCCATTCCTTTTTGAGTCGTCGTGAACTATTTTCCCGCACGGTTTTTTCTTATCTAACTGACATGGTTAGCTGAAAAATGGGTGGGGCACGATTTTTACACAAAAGTAATGTGTAAAACGTTAACTTTCCATCAAACTTTTCGGCCTAAAACTTTTCCGCAGTTTTCAGTTTGTTTCTAGTAGAAAAAAATTTTTTGTGCCATGGCACAAATTTTTTTGGCCTCTTGTGCCAATTGGCACAAATGTCCGTGCACAAAAAAAACGCTGATACGTTTTTTAGATTACTTTAATCAAAAGGTGAATCTCTCAGCCTCAGCCTGGCTTTTTTTGCACACAGCAACTCAATTTCGGACTGTGCAATCGAATTTTTTCTGTCAAGTTGCACAGTGCAATTTGAAGCCTGACTGCCCTGTTTTGATCAGGATTACAGGCACCGTTTTTTTTTCCTCGAAGATTTTTTCCACATGAGAACCGGACCCAAAATTTTTTTCCTCATTTTCAAAAATGTTTATTATGAGGCTACGGATGCTTTTTTATGCATGTTAGGAGCATACCAAAGCGTTTTGTTGTATTTGGAGTCAGAAACCTTAAAAAATGAGAAAAAAATCGAGAAAATTCTAGTTATATTAGCCAAAATGAGCTCATGAAGAATATATTGGTGTTCTACAGGAGCGGGTGAAGCATGTTAACGAGTAACGATAGAGTAACCAGGAATTTATCCGCCATTAACATTTCTATGGCTCTCATTAGAATCATTTAATTTTATTTAGTTCTTGGTCCGGCGCGCAGCGCCGGAAAAATTTTTGGATTTTCACTTTCTAAAAGGCTGGAAATTGAACCTTCACAACGTTGGGAAATAAATTAAAATCCGACAGATGAAGTATAATTTGTTCCCGATTCCGGCGCAGCGCCGGAAAAATTTTTCAGTTTTTATATTCTAAAACGCTGGAAAATAAATCTCTCCAACAGATATTCATAAATAGAAGTTCTAAAATCGCAGTCTAGAATGATGTCTTCAATTTCTATCTTCAATAAACGCAAAAGTTCAGGTTGCAAACGTTTAAAAAATTCCAAACATCGAGAGAAAAATTGAGAAAATTGATGAAGAATCTCAATTTTGGGCGACATAATTGACTGTTAACGATTAGAAAATGGAACGAGCTAACTTGATTGATAGAAACTGTTGAAAAAAAACATTCTCTTAAATTTAGGAGAACTATAACTGATTTATGCTATGTTTATTCTATAATCTGTAACAGCATTCTGGACTCAAATAATTTTTTTGTATACAGTAAATTTAATTATCGTATTAACAATCCATATAAATTATATAAGACAAAATTTCGTACACGATTACTTGAAAAAGATTTTTGTAATAGATATATTGATACGTGGAATATGTTACCTAGTCATGTTACATCTGCCGTTAATGTTCATGTATTTAAAAAACGATGCATTGCGTTTTTGAGCTTATATCTGCGCGATACTAATCGCCTTTAAGCTTGTGATAATATTTTTTTCTTTATTCTTTTGTGAATGTATTTTTTTCTAATGACGAATAAACTATTTCTATTTCTAAGTCGAAGTAGATATGCTAATGGCCGCGCCTGAAACAAAATAGTCAAGATTGTAACCGTGACCGGTGCGAAGCGCCGGAAAATTCTGAGATTTTGACCCTTTTAAGTCCACCAAAATGCATCCTTTCGGTTTTGAATTCCCCAAAATTTTTTCCATAATGAGAACCATACCCAAAATTTTTTCCTCATTTCGAAATTTTTTTCCTCAAAAGACCCCATTTGAGGAAAAAACGGTGATTATAGGGCTTCCTGCATACATACAAGAGCACTGTTTTTTTCCACGGAGTTTTTTCCACAAATAAGGAAAGGGGTCAAATTTTCTTTCCACCGCTGTTTTTTTCCACATTTGCACTATAATGTGGAAAAAAATCTGGAATGTAGAAAAAATTTTTGAGGTCTTTCCACAAATGTGGAAGAAAAATGTGGGGTTTTCATATTGAAAAGATGCATTTTAGTGCGTTTTAGGAGGTCCAAATCTCAAAATTGTCCATAACTTTAATAATCAATTATTTATTAAGTAGCTCAGGCGCGGCTTTTATTATGTCTACCTTCATTTACCACTCTGTCTATAATAGTTTTCATCATCTTAAACATATTATCTCATGTTTTAATTGGTAACCTTCAATATTTTATCATGATATTTAATGAAGATTCGCATTTTTTCTTTTTGAGAAAGATCAAACGTCAAGTCTCTATGCTTTTAGATGCGATTATTTCCTTGCTAACGTAAAATCAATTCAAAAGCTTCATGGAAATATATTTCGAAAATTTATACTCTTCTTACTCATATATTTTCGACCAAGTTCATGAGAGTTTACAAATAAATTACAGGTTTAAAAATTTTTCAAGTGAAATTCTAGAAATTTTGAACACAAAATTGGAATCTAATTCTTGAAATAAATGTTCTGAAAGTGATTTTCCAGCGTCTCAGAATGTCAATTATATCAAAAAAAAATTTCCGGCGCTTGGCGCTGGAAAGATTAACATCTTTTTTGGGCTTTCACTTGTCATCATAGAGAACTTGACCATTGGTTTCTCATGTAATTCAAAGTTAATTATGGTCTTGGATAGTTTGCTAGGAAATTTGTTCCACAATGCTTGTAGATTAGGCTTTAAGGTCGAACATTTCAGTTTGTTCTTCAATTTTAATGGATTAACTTCTCAAAAAACACCAGAACGCTTGAAAAAGCTGAAAAACAGTCCGATAAAGCGTCTGTGAGCATTTTTAAGCGAAAAACGAGGATTTTAAGACGAAAAAAAATTTTTCCACATGCTGAAAAAAAAATTTGACCCCTTTCCACATTTGTGGAAAGAAGTTCGTGGGAAAAAAACAGTGCTTTCCACATGTGGAAAAAAAATTATTTTTGGTCTTTAAATCCTTGTTTCCCGCTTGAAAATGCTCTTGAACGTTTTATTCAAGTGTTTTTGAGCTTTTTAAAGCATTCTGATAATCGTTCTGATCATATATCTCAAAAACTAGATTTAAATTTTGTGTTCATAAATCGTAATTTCTAGAAATTTATCATTCGGAAAATTTTAAAACCATAAATTTGTTCGTAACCTTTCATAAATTCGGCCGAAAGGCTATGAGTCAGAAGCATACATGTAATTGGGGAGGGGGAAGTGCTATGGGAACCCCCACCCAGAAATCGTCGACCATATGGCTAGCCATTGGGCGACCGCCCCCCCCCCCAAGAATTTTCCAATCCAATGGCTAGCCGTATGGTAGCCGTAGGGACCCCCATACTTTTGGTAGGAAAAATACTGAAAAATGTCAATTTTTTGAAAAAAATGTCAATTTTTGAACGAAAAATAGTAAAAACGTTGACTTTTCTTGGCGCTTCGCGCCATGTATACATTTTTTCGGTCTTCTTAAGGAAAAATTACAATTTTTTGAACTATTTTTCGGACTTTTTCCCGAAAAAAATCAAAATTTTTCGCCTTGAGCCCTCCCCCCCAAAATTTTGGGAATTACTGACCTCCGGCCCCAAAAAAGTCGCCCAACCCCCCGTCATACCTCGGGGCTCCGTTACATGTACGGTCAGAAGCGTAGAAATTTTCCAAAAATACTTCCATGAAGCTTTTGAATTGAATTTACGTTAAGAAAAGAACAAACGCTTCAAAAAGTTGATAGGGTTGACGTGTTGATCTTTCTCAAAAAATTGAATTTTTTTACAAGTCGTTTCCCTTCCCAGTTATGGTCCGAACTGGCATTTTCGGACTCCTTAAGATGCCAGCTATCCAGATCAGTTCAAAAATCCAGGGGCTCATGGCATTCAGGAACTCATATGCATAAAATCTGCACACGTACTTCTTGTCACTACAGAAAAATCCTACCTACCTCAAGAATCGAACTTGGTCCACCAGCTTATGGACTTGATGCATGCGTTTAGCACTACACCATTTCACCAGAAAGTATAAAAACTATATTCGTTTAAGACCCTTGGTACTATTTTAACTAACAACTTCATTTGGAAGAGCCTCAACAGCGCTGCGCCCTTCGGGCCCAGCTGCTGTACCCTAAGCCTAAGCCTAACGAAAATTTTAAAAGAAAAATAAATGTCTATTCACTAGTCACAGAAATCCATGCTCAAAATTAAAAACAACTCATATACAATTATTAGGCTGATGGCCGGGGGAACCGACTTATAAAATTTAGCCCAAAAAATCTATGAAGGAAAAAATGCGGAGCTTCGTTAAATATAAAGATATAATATGCAAGGTTGCCAATTAAACATAAAATAATACGTTTAAAATGATGAAAACTATTAAAGATTGAATGGTAAGTGAAGGAAGACATGCTAAAAGCCGCCCCTAAGCTTGATAATAAATAATAATGATTAGTCAAACTTTTGAGATTTGGAAATCCTAAAATGCATCTTTTCACTATGAAAACCCCAAATTTTTTTTCCACATTTGTGGAAAGACCTCAAAAATTTTTTCCACATTATAGTGCAAATGTAGAAAAAAACAGTGTGTAAGAGGTCCGACCAATTGGGGGGTGGGAGTAAACCATACCTGTAAGAGGTCCAACCAGTTGGGGGAAGAGTGAACCCAAAATTTTGCGGTGGGGGTCCCAACATTTCCAAAATTTGGGGGGGGGGTTCGAAAAACCCACAAAAAAGTCGAAAAAATTTCGAAAATGGACCCAAAAAAGGCCAAAAAACATATTTTTCCCAATGTTTTCCAATTTTTCCTAGTTTGGATAGGGGATTGGGTATAGGGTTGATCAAGTTGGGGGTGGGGTTTGCGAAATCTGGGTCATACCTGTAAAAAGAACGACCAGTTGGGAAAATCGAAAATTTTCCCCAGAAAGGCCTAAAAAGGGGCTTATTTCCCAATTTTCCCTAATTTTTTCAAGTTTGGGGAGAGTTGAGTGTAGGGTTGGCCAAGTTGTGTGTCCTCCCCAACCATACCTATAATTGGGGGGGGGGGTTTGGGGGGACACACCCCATCTTGGCCAACCCTATACCCAGTGTTTTTTTGTACTCGGTCCAGTGTTTTTTTTTAGCGCGGCGCTAATGAAAATTTTTTGCGCTAATGAAAAATGATAGTCATTAGCGCGGCGCGCTAATGAAAATTTTTGCTGAAACTTTCGAGTTGAAGTTAAAATTTCAAGTGATTCGAAAATGCATTAA